>APFE030736440.1:6624-63936 GCA_000404065.3 Pinus taeda | reverse complement strand
TGGGCTAACTCAAAAGGAAACCTATAGCACCAAAAAAAAATTGGAATTAGTAACTTAATAAATAATAATTAACTGTAATACTAAAAAACAAAATTCAAATAAGTTAATAACAAAGAATGCATAAGTCAATTAATAATTTAAAATTTTAATTACATAGACAGGGCTTGAATCTTGATGCCTGTAGGCTGTAAGAAAGGGTTTGAAACTTTGATGATTGATCTTTCCATTTTAGTTTCCTAGTGAGGTCTTCTGTCAAACAGTTTAATGAGGTATTGCTGTAGGTGTAATTTCTAATTTTCTCCCATTCTTAAAGTCTATTCTGTAACCTGTTTATTAAATATTTGCTGTGCTTTTAAATTTTTAATAAAAACTAGAACCAAGACGCAGGGTTTCAATGCAGTCTCTTCTTTTATAAGTTTTCTGGAATGCTTGAAAAATACAGTCTCTTCTTTTAACTTAATAGAATGCTCAAAATTTAGTCATCATGCCTCACAATTAAAAGTTGATATATAGTAAATTTTAGTATTAGTGATGCCCAAAGGCTGCCCTCAAACAACAACAAGTTCACATATGCAATGATGGCCTCATGTTTCTTGTTGTCATGGATGAAGCTGCATATGTAGACACTAATCTGGTTGGGAAAGTGGAGCAGGGTTTTCTTGAAGATGACCCACGTAACCCAGCTATCATTGCTGACTTGGTTGGAGACAATATCAGTGATTGTGCAGTCTATGGTGCAGACCTTTTTGAAAGTAGTGTTGCTAAGAGATTGCAAGTATGAGCCTATACAGATATTGGCACTGTCAAGCCCTAGAGGACATCAGACAAATATTATTGGAGGAGTTAACTTGGGTTTGGAATCAACTGCTCTTCCAATTCTTGTTATCACTGTGCCAATTATTCCAGCTTTCTGGCTTGGACAAACTTCAGGTCTGGTTAGAAACAATGGAAGTACTCTACAAGACAATGTATGCAAGCAAGGTGACTGTTGTAGCACTATTTCAGATCCAACTTTGTGCTCAATAGAGAACCTGAAACAGAGATTAAGAATCATTTACACAGTCCTATTTAGATAGCAGATATATGGATACAAAGATGTAGCCGTCCCACAAACTAAAATTTATCACATCTTTTAGAGGATCAAAAGAACAAGAAAAAGGTTTGGTTTGAGTATGATAAGGGTGTATAGACATAGGTTAACCATCGCGTTAGGTGTATGTTGCTACATAAGATAACATCTTGATTGACGACAATGCATTTTGGTATTCTGCTTGTTTGAATTTAAGATCATGCCATTGGTACTTAAATAATTAAATTTATTCTTTTCTTGAGCTTTCACATTCATATCCAAAAGCATAATCAACCGAGATTAATTAGAACTGGGGGCCACTTCAGTTTGAGCAAATGAATGGGGTTTAATCTCAAACAAAACTTATTGCTCAGCCTTCGTGTCCCAAAATAAGCTTTCACAAATCATTTTTCACCATACCTAACAGCTTTATTCACACTAACTCTATTTGAATTTTGAAGCCATGCGACATGCCTATGCATTTCTGGTTCAGGGTGGAGACAAAACGGCCCTAGTTTCGTTCACAGTCACTCTATTAAAAGCCAAACCTAGAGCTTTCCGTTTTGGGGGAGAAACAATAGTGCTTTCCGTTGACGTGAATCGTGATGGCAACACGGAATCCCTGCACATGCTACACATTCCATGCATCGAGACTCACAAAATTAAAAAAACCATGTCTGACCTGGTTTAAGTGTGGTATTGCTGGTCCGCTAGCGGTTGGAGAGTCCGAGCTCAGAGCACCGGCAGTCGTGGATGCAACCCTTGTGGACAGGCACCGGCAGTTGTGGGCAGTCGGGGGCCGAAAAAACGAAAGGTAAATTAAAAAAAACGAAACACGCGTTTATAACCTAAACCCTCCCGCGATATTTATGAATATATCGCGCTAAGTTCCGAAATATCGCCGATTTCTCGCAAATATCGCGCGATTTTAAAAACTTGAAATTATCGCGATTTTTTATGGCCGATATTTCGGATGGGTTAAAATATCGCAATATTTGAAAATATCGCCGATATTTGAAAATATCGTCGATATTTCGGCGATAATATCATCACTGGTTAGCACAGACAATACCTGCACGATATGGGCAATTTTTTCTCTCACATCCCCCACTACATGTCAGTCGTTGAATGGAATCGCGCGACTTCTGACACTTAACATTTACTGCTCGATGACCGCGCGATGAAAAACATTACCGCCCAAGCTAAACCACCCCACTTGTTATCGCCCACACATCTCTGCTGCCCGATAACCGTTCGATTTACCCATTGAAGAACCAACGGCCTGGATATGTCTCGCTCCCACCATGACCGCTAGCCTCTAGAGCATGATCTCCATTGTACGTCTCCCTTGATCCGACGGCCACTACCCACAACCACCCTCACCGTTCATCTACCCATGCACTCCATCCCCATGTCTAGTTTGACCCCAACAACCGAATTAAACAGAGAGCATGACCAAATGGAGAAAAGGACACAACATGACTCAACAACCGAATTTAATAGTCACAGAACTCCTCTGTCATGATCAGTCCAACCGCTTGAAGGACAACACAGTACCAGACTAATGGAGTTTTCGTAACAGAGAAAGCAACTGCATCCGAAGAGGCTATCAGACAATTAATAGTGCTTGGTGGTCGATTAAGACCCCCCATCCATAAACGGTTGAGAGCCATTGTAATGATAAATTATAAATAGCCTAAAGAAAGATGTAACAAGGGTTGGCATTTGATGTAAGGTTCAACTTCTAGAGACTGTAGACACTCTGTAACTTGCAGCGTCACATATTCATTTTCAGCAATGCAAGCTTCTTTTGCTGTTACATGCTCGCTGTCCATTTCTTCTCTGTTCTAAGCTTGTGCCTGTGGTGCTGTATTCATGATTGCTTCCATGTTTAATACTAGAGAACTGTCATCTTATCTCTGTATTGAAATATTGAATGTATCAGTGAGTAGGCCACTCAGGTTTCTTCCGTGTCTGATGCAAAACAACTATCATCTTGTCTTTGCATTGATAGATTAAATTTACAAGTTTCTTTACTAGTTGCAACCGACCATCACATGGTTGTGTGTATCTGCTGGTGTGGTCAGTATTCTCCATATTCACCTAATTCCCAAATTGTCGAGCATTGGTGGTCTAAAGCCTTGTAGCTTGAGGGTGTTCATGCATGTCTGGAGTGAAAACAGAGTAGAAGTGGTTATCTGGCTTGAACCAAACCATCATCCCTTCCAATAAACTTTTGCAAAAATAGTTTAATTTATATGTTACCAGGTATCTTCGAGCCAAAACCTAGGAGAGTTTCTTGGAGCTCTAACATAATTGGCGCCACTGCCGGGGAGAGGAGATCGCAACTCAGCTTCCCTGGGAGAACGACACAGATCCAGTTTTGATGATAGACAAAGTCTGGACACATTTTTGGTTGTAATCATCTATCTGGCAACTCTACTGGAGGCCGAACCTCTTGGCAACTCCACATCACAGTTTTGGCTCAGTTTGTGAGGCATACTCGGAGAAATCCTTAGAAATCACTAGCTGACCTAGTGCCTGACCCTGAAAAGATTATCAAGGAAAGAAAGACATCACAAAAGGGAGCATCAGGATCAGGTAAACCTAAACAATCTTTTACATCTCTGCAAGAAACGCTTGTAATAGAGCACATACATATTGAGAATATAGCCTCTAGCACTAGCAGCGAGGAAATTTTTTTGGAGATTCATAAAGCTCCTTATTCTTTAGGTTCTCCTTTAGATTTAAGCACAAAGGAAACCTCCCCTCTAGTCCACCATATTCCTTTAGCCCTGTCAGTCACCCCTCAGCTTTCTACTATTCAGAATGCCAACATTCTTTCATCTACCCAGTCATGGCAGGCCCACAAGCACCCACCAAAATGGAAAGAATCATAGCTGCTAGGTATGGGCCCTTGGTACTGCCCACTCCTTTGAATGCAATTCCTGCTGGAGAATATTAGAAATCCATGCCTAAGTTCACTCGGATAGAAGGAGTCACAACAGAAGAACATCTTAAGTCTTTTTATAGCTATGCTGATAATCTAGACATTAGTGAAGATGATGTGTGGATGAGGGTATTTGTCCAAAGCCTAGACAGGGAGGCTAGAAAATGGTTCAGAGAATCAACCCCCAGGTCTATAACAGACATTGAGGCTTTAGATGATGTATTCCTAAAGCATTGGGGTGATAAGAAAGATCTGCTCTACTATCATACTGAGTTTGGCAACCTGAAAAAGGAGAATGGGGAGTCACTTTCTGATTTCAATAAAAGATTCAACCGCATGCACAACAAGATACCAACTGAAGTGAAGCTTACTCCCACCTCTGCCAAGCTCACCTATGCCAATGCCTTTGATTCTGACTTCTGCCTGCTATTGAGAGAAAGGAGATGTGCTTCTTTGGCTGAAATGTGGGATGCAGCCTTGGAGGTAGAATCTAATATTATGGCTGCAGAGAAACTCAAGGGGCATATTGACCGAAGGAGACAGAGGGGTGAATCTTCTTCATTTTCAGACCCCAAGATAGACAAAATGACCAAGATGATAGATTCATTGGCCTCTGAAATCTCCAAGTTGAAGGTTGAGTAGCATCTAGGGAAAGGAAGGGTCCCTAATACATTTGCTCCTAGAAATCCAAATCGATATAGGAGAGCAAATGAACAATTGCAGATCATGCAAAAGGGCAAAGAGGCCAGTGAAGAACAGAAGGTGAAGACTCCTTTCCAGAACATAGTCATTGGAGGAGTAGTTTGATGAAGAGGATGAGATCCACTGCATGGAAGACAAAGGCAGTGTTGCCTTTTTAACACTCGCTGCCTATGAAGAGTCATTACTCAAGGACCATACCAACCAAGAGTGGGACAGAGAAGCTGTTCTGCAGATTGAATTTCAGTAGAGACATAACCTGAGGTCAAGGACGAGTAATGTCAAAGAAAGTGCTATCCAAAGAGCTTCTATCCCCACAGAGCAATAGATTAGCAAGCATACGTGACTAGCAGCTGATCCCATCAGCCTCAAAGCACTAGCTCAAGAGGTAAGAGGTCCTGACAAGTCCCCTTCCCCTTTCAGTTTTGAATCAGAAATCTAGAAGTTGAAAATATCTGTACCTCTGATAGAACTAGTAAAGAATGAGGCCTTTAAGAAACCCATCCTTGAAGCCCTTGAGCTTAAGGCCACGCAAGCATCAAACGACTATGTGAATTTGCAAGATGACAAACCTGCGGTTGTGCTTAGCCCAAGGACTGAACCCTCTGATGATAATTCCCCATCGTTCTATGTCTCCTTGAGTATTCATGAGAAAACCCTTCACAACTGTCTGCTGGACACAGATGCCAACCATAATCTAATGCCAAAGGCTGTCATGGATGAGTTAGGCCTTGACATCACTAGACCCTATCACGACTTGTTCTCTTTTGACTCAAGAAGGGTGAAATGTTTGGGGTTAATCAAAGAGCTAGCCATCACCTTATCCCAGCTGCCCATGAAGAGCATGATGATGGATATTGTGGTTGCAGATGTCCCTCCTAAGTTTGGCATGTTACTTTCCAGAGGATGGATTAAGAGATTAGGTGGGACATTGCAGAATGATTTGTCTTATGCCACTGTCCGGGTTTTTGGAGGAGAAAGCAAGACATTATACAGAGAAGCTCAACTGGCCTATATCATTAGTGATGAGAAGCATCCCACTAATCATCCCATCTATGCTGTGGACACTGATTTTGGAGCCTATTTTCTGCAAATTGAAGAATCCCAGTTGGCCTCAGTGCAGCGCAAGAAACTAGTATGCGAGATCATGGAGGAAGAAGGGCCACAGATTTGGGATATGTTTTTTGATGGAGCTTGCTCTAGGGAAGCTATAGGAGTAGGTGTAGTGCCGATATCCCCAACACAGGAATGCATACATCTGTCTTTCAAGCTGACTTTTCAGGTCACCAACAATATAGCATAGTATGAGGCTTTGGTGTTGGGCTTAAATGTTGCTAAATAAATGGGAATTAGAGACATAAAGGTGTTTGGAGATGCCGATCTCATCATCCAGCAAGTGAACAAAACGTTCCAAGCAAAGCACCCAAGGTTGAAAGCATACAGAGATGAGTTATGGAGGCTCCAAGATTCTTTTAGTAGCTTTTGTATCTCATATATTCCCAGAGCCAAAAATCAGCTTGCTGATTCCCTTGCTGTGTCTGCTAGCATGTTCATTCCCCCCATGCCCCCTAAATTGACTTATGAAGTTCAGGTAAAATATAGACCATCTCTACCTGATAATGTTAAATACTGGAAAGTTTTTGAAGATAATGATGAAGTCAATAGGTTTCTGCAAGTCGTTGATGAATTCTCTAAAATGCAAATTGATCAAGAGAACGAAACTGTGGAGGATTGCCATCAGACCCAGCTAAAAAACGAAATTGGTCAAGACAACATTGTAACAATTGCCTAGTAACCATATACCTAGAGGGTTGGTGCCTCTAGAAACGTTGTTTGACCATAATGATGTACCTTGTAAGCCTACCCAGCAAGAAAATGAGTTTGCAGTCCATAGACACAATATAGGGAGTCCAGATCGTCCAAAGTACATAAATCTGTCCACCCACTTGTCTACTGCCCAAAGTTCCGAATATTGCAACCTAATGAAGCAGTTCACTGATGTCTTTGCCTAGGAGTGCAGTGGCCTTAAGAATTATGACAAAAATATCATCCAGCATAAGATTCCACTGGAGAAAGACACCATCCCTTTCAAGCAGAAGTTGAGACCCATTAGCCCTCTATTACTTCTTTTGGTTGAAAAGGAAATTAAGAAATTGTTGGCTGCCAAGATCATAGTTCCACTGAGGTATTCGAAGTGGGTAGCCAACTTGGTAGTAGTGAGGAAGAAAAATGGGGAAATCAGGTTTTGTGTTGACTTCAGAAATCTGAGCAAGTGCTCTAAGAAAGACAACTACCCCCTACCCAAAATGGAACATTTGCTTCAAAAGGTTTCAGGGGCTAGAGTCATGTCTTTTTTGGATGGATTTTCAGGGTACAACCAAGTTGCTGTATATCCAGAGGACCAAGAAAAGATTGCCTTCACTACTCCTTGGGGCACTTTCATGTACTCCAAGATGCCTTTTGGATTGGTGAATGCTGGGGCCACCTTTCAGAGGGCCATGGATATAGCTTTTGTAGGAGAGAAGGACAAGTTTGTCCTTATCTACCTTGATGATATAACAGTTTACTCCAGCAGTCATCAAGATCATTTGCAGCGTTTGAAGAGAGTGTTTCTGAAGTGCAGAACGTTTGGGATTTCAGTAAATCCTAAGAAGTCACAGTTTTCTCTAGAAGAAGGCAAGCTCTTAGGACATCGTTTCTGCTGCAGGTGTCAGGATCGACCCAGAAAGAGTCAAATCGATACAAACATTGTCTGTCCTAAGATCAAAAAAGAACGTTCAATCCTTTTTAGGCAAGATCAACTTTGTGAGGAGGTTTATTCCTAATTTTGCAGAACTAGTGAAACATATCACCTCCATACTAAAAAGGGGATCAGAGATTAAATGGACCGATGCAGCAAGAAAATCCTTTGAAGACATCGAAAGAGCTATTATTGAAGCTCCCACTCTGATTAGCCTAGACTATAACAAGGAGTTCCATATCTTCTCCTTTGCTTCCTGTGACACCCTTGCAACAGTCTTGTTGCAGAAAGATGATGAAGGTGTAGAGCACCCAGTGGCCTTTTTCAGCAAAACGCTAAGGGATGCTGAATTAAGGTATGACATTATTGAGAAACAGGCTTATGCTCTTATCAAGCCTTTGAAGGCATTCCGAATTTACATTCTGCACTCCAAGATGATTGCCTATGTACCCTCTACCTCAGTAAAGGATGTCCTAACACAGCCAGATGTTGATGGAAGAAGGGCTAAATGGATTGCAAAGCTCATTGAGTTCAACATAGAATTGAAGCCCACCAAGCTTGTCAAAGGCCAGGGCCTTGCTTAGCTGATGGTTGAGGAGAATTGCAGTTTTCTTGGCATAAATTGCATAGGTGCAGATTCAGAGGTTGAACAAGCAGAGGAGGCAACAGTGGAATGAGGGCAGAACCAATCTTTAGCCGAGAATGTGGCTTCTTGTGATTGGTATTCTAGTATAGCCCACTTCCTGTTGAAGCTAGAAGTTCCTCTAGGCCTTAGTTCAAGCCAAGCCAGGACCATTAAGCTCAAAGCAGCTAAATTTTGCATCAATGAGAACCTACTTTATTGGAGAGATCCAGCTGGAATCTTCTTAAGGTGTTTAGACAAAGAGCAATCTGTGGAAGTCACACATCAGTTCCATTCTAGCCTCTGTGGAGGACATCATTATTGGTAAACCACAACCCACAAGATTCTTAGAGCTGGGTATTATTGGCCCACCCTATTCTCTGATGTGTTTTCATTTGTGAGATCTTGTGATGAGTGCCAGAGGTTTGCAGGAAGACAGCAGCTAAAATCTTTGCCCCTGAAGCCAATACATGCCAGTGGCCCTTTCCAGTAGTGGGGTTTGGATTTCATAGGGGAGATCATTCCACATTCCAGTGGCCAGCATAGATGGATTTTAGTAGCCACTGATTATTTTACCAAATGGATTGAGGCCATCCCCACTAAGAAAGCTGATCACCAGGTTGTCATGAAATTCTTGACAGAAAACATTTTCACCGGGTTTGGCTGCCCAGACAAATTGGTTACAAACAATGCAACAACTTTCAGGGCAAAAGAATTGGTGGACATGTGTGACTCAATGGGCATTAAATTAGTGCATTCCACCTCATATTATCCTCAGGGTAATGTCCTAGCGGAATCATCCAATAAGCGACTGGTAAGGATAATCAAAAAGCTGCTGGAAGACAATAAAAGGCGCTGGGATTCCAAACTGAAGTTTGCGTTATGGGCTGACAGGGTTACGACCAAGAAGTCCACAGGGAATTCTCCATTCAAGTTGGTATATGGCATTGAGGTTGTATTCCCAATCCAATTGACCTTCCCTGTGGCCAAATTCTTGCAAGAAGCGCAGAACGAGGGAAATGACATGGCAAGGAGGATGAGTGACTTGGCTGAAGTTCATCAGATCAGAGATCAATTGATTGAAAGGTCTGCAGTACATCAAAGGAAAATCAAGGAAGCTTTTGACAGAAAAGCAAAGATGGACAATTTTCAGGTTGGTGACTGGGTTCTCAAATGGGATGCACTGAAGGAAAAGAAAGGCAATCATGGTAAATTTGACGCTCTATGAACAGGACCTTTTGTCATCTCTCAAGTACTAGGGAACAATACTTTCATGCTGAAAAGCTTGGAAGAAGAAGCAGTTTTTGATGGCCTAGTCAATGGGTGGTTTTTGAAAGTTTAGTTTGTTTAAGGCTTTTAGGCCTCAAACATTGTAAATATGTTCTTTTTACATTTTTTAGTGTAGGTTTATATAGACTCCATGCCCAATGGAATACTAGACAATATTGTTGATCTTGTTTTTTATGAAAAAGGCAGTGGTCTATGGTTCTTGAAACCTCACAGGGAGGATTTCATCCCCAGAAGGAGCTAGTGTTAGCCCTGAGATGCAGTGCTGACTTTTGGAAGGACAAAGAGGGGCTTGGTTTGGTCTGTTGTTCTCAAAGGGGCCCCACTTGGGTCATTTTTCCCTTTTCTCCTCTTACTCGCTCAATTGCTAGCCTTCCCGTTTCCTTCGTTCACCCTCTAACCTCGACAAAATACTCCCTTTCGGCCATAGCCCCAAGCGCAAAGCCAAAGTACCCATAAAACCTGACCATATGCCCTTGCGCGCGTATAAAACACCTCACCACATTCACACCATTGATCTTCTCTCGCCAATCCAACGGCCCATATTGTGCTCGATAAAGGCAACCTGCCCGATCGGCCTCCATTGTCAGATCACCTCTGCCAGATCTAACGGTCCTCGCCCATATCGCATGGATAGTTAGCACGGACAATACCCACATGATATGGGCGGTTTTTTCTCTCTCATCCGCCACTACTTGTTAGCCGTTGAATGGAATCGCGCGACTTCTGACACTTAACATTTACCGCCCGATGTCCGTGCGATAAAAACCATTACCGCCCAAGCTAAACCACCTCGCCTGTTATCGCCTGCACATCTCCGCCCCCTGATAACCGTCCGATTTACCCATTGAAGATCCAACGGCCCAGATATGTGCCGCTCCCACCATGACCGCTAGCCTCCAGAGCATGATCTCCACTGTATGTCTCCCTTGATCCAACGGCCACCACCCACGACCACCCTCACCGTTCATCTACCCGTGCACTCCATCTCCACATCCAGTCTGACCCCAACAACTGAATTAAACCGAGACCATGGCCAAATGGAGGAAAGGACACAACACGACTCAGCAACCGAATTTAACAGTCATGGAACTCCTCTACTATGATCATTCCAACCGCCTGAAGGATAGCACAGTACCAGATTGATGGAGTTTTCATAACAGAGAAAGCAATTGCATCCGAAGACACTATTAGATAGTTAATAGTTGTTGGTGGTCGATTAAGACCTCCAATCCCTAAACGGCTGAGAGCCATTGTAATGATAAATTATAAATAGCTTAAAGAAAGATGTAACAAGGGTTGGCATTTGATTTAAGGTTCAAATTCTCGAGACTGTAGACACTCTATAACTTGCAGCGTCTCATCTTTTTTTTTTCAGCAATGCAAGATTCTTTGCTGTTACATGCTCACTGTCCATTTCTTCTCTGTTATAAGCTTGTGCCTATGGCGCTGTATTCATGATTGCTTCCATGTTTAATACTAGATAACTGTCATCTTATCTTTGTATTGAAATATTGAATGTATCAGTGAGTAGGCCACTCAAGTTTCTTCCGTGTCTGATGCAAAACAATTGTCATCTTGTCTTTGCATTGATAGATTAAATCTACAAGTTTTTTTACTGGTTGCAACCGGCCATCACATGGTTGTGTGTATTTGTTGGTGTGGTCAGTATTCTCCATATTCACCTAATTCCCAAACTATCGAGCATTGGTGGTCTAAAGCCTTGTAGCCTGAGGGTGTTCATGGATGTCTGGAGTGAAAACAGAGTAGAAGTGGTTATCTGACTTGAACCAAACCATCATCCCTTCCAATAAACTTCTGCAAAAATAGTTTAATTTATATGTTACCAGGCATCTCTGAGCCACAACCTAGGAGAGTTTCTTGGAGCTCTAACAATACCAAAAGAAGGATGGAAAAGAGCATGAGCTAGCCAAAGTAGAAGTGACAAAACATTAAGAGGCTCAAGGCTCCCAGCTCAATATCAACATCATAACAAGAAATAAAGTAGACATATAGGGAGGAGAGGCGTCCCTATCACCATCTATTACTGTGAAGAAGCCAATGCAAATTTTGTTGATTTCTCGTGAAGGCTGTGTAGCTATGTTGCAAGAGACGTGGGTCCAGGGTTCGTTTTCATACGGAAACGAAACGGAAACGGGGAAAGCCGTACGGTACGGCACAAAAACTCGTTTCCGGTCGTATTGGCCCGTTTCTCGAGGAGGAAACGTGGCCAGTACGACCAGAAACGTGTTTCTGGGCCGTACAACAGAGTTTCCCCATGCATATTGACTTTTTCTTATTTTTTATTATTATTATTTTGTTTTCTATTTTTTAATTGGGTGACTAAAGTGGCTTCTAGTTGCTTCTAGATGCCTCAAGTTATGAAAGTGACCTTCGCCTCATTCTCTCATCACACAATTGAGCAAGTTGTTTCTCATGGAGATTGGCTATTTTAGCAAAGGAGAAGAGAGGAAGAGAGCAGTGGTTTCAGCTAGGGTGTTTTCAATAGTGAGCAAAGGAGATTTCAGTAGCAAGAGAAAGAGATTTCAGCAACAGATTTGGAGTGCAGAGTTTCCGGCTATGCCTTTCTTGGCTTTTTGGCTCAGCTACAACCATATTTCTCCTGTCTTTTCTGGCATTTTTGGGGTAGCTTCACCTACAAAAAATTAATTTGGGTAAGAAACATTCATTTTCTTAGTTTTTTTCCTATTATTTCTTCAATTTTTCGAGGGTTTATGCTGCCAAAAATATGAAAAACGTTTTTTATTTACAGATTTGTTTTATTTATTTATTTTTGCAGCAATGGGTTCCAACCAAAGTGCAGCTGCAAGTTCAAGACCTAGGGCCAACCCAAGGGCTGAATATTATCCTCTTTGGAGGCATGTTCAAAAGCTTAAAAAATGTGGAGGTGGTGGCTCATGGGAATAGTGATGTAATCTTTGCAATAATTCGTACAAGGGCTCCTACCGAAGAGTGAAGGCACTTCTTTTGCATGGGAGGAGGACAGGTTGTTTTGGGTTGCACAAAAACAACGGATCCATTGGCAAGGAGGGCATATCAAAGAGAGCAAGATGAGATAGATGTTATTAAGAGAAGGTATGATGAGCTTAATCAAGCTCCTCCGCAAGCTCCATCTAACATTGAGCCAAGGATTGTAGTTGAAGCAAGGAAGAGGAGAGCCGGTGCCACTCAACAACATGAACAACTAACAACCAAAAATACCAGAGGGGCATACCCTTCAGTTCAGGATAGCAGAATTACTAAATTGGTGAATGTGCAAGCGAGAGAAGAAACTGATTCCAGAGTGTCTAGGTGCATTTATGCATGTGGTATCCCATTCAATGTTGTTCGCTCTCCTTACTGGCAAGATATGATAAGGGAAATTAACAAAGCTCCTCAAGGGTACAAGGGGCCCAACTATGAGAAAGTCAGAACTCAGCTTCTCAAAAATGAGGAGGAGCTTGTGGAGGATATTTAATCACCAATTCGTTCTTCCTGGAGTAGCTCTGGCATTACCATAGTCTCAGATGGATGGACAGATACAAGGCGCAGACCATTGATAAATATCATTGCCACTTCCCCCAAAGGAGTATCAAGGCGGAAGACTGCTCAGGAGAGGTAAAAGATGCACAGTTCATTGCTGATGTTATTATAGAAGCTATTGAACAAATAGGGCCTAACAAGGTGGTGCAAGTTATCACGGATAATGCACCAATTTGCAAAGCTGCAGGATTAATTATTGAGGGGAGGTATGACCACATCTTTTGGATACCATGCATTGTCCATAATCTGAATTTGATCTTAGAGGAGATCGACAACAAAGTTTCCTGGATAAAGGAAATCACAGGGGAAGCAAGGGAGATTGTCAAATTCATCACCAACCACCACCAATTTCAGGCCATATTTCGAGAGTACTCCAAATTGGAGTTGTTAAAAGTTGCTGAGACAAGATATGCCTCAAACTTCCTGATGTTGCGCCACCTTATGTAGGTTAAGCATGCATTAGCTTCTATGGTGGTGAGTCAACTTTGGATTGAGTGGAGACAAGCAGATTCAGAGCGGGGATATATGGTGCGTAGATTGTGCCTTGATGAGGATTGGTGGAGCAAGGTAGATTTCTTGCTAAAGTTCACAACCCCTGCCTTTGAGCTTCTTCAGAGTGCTGACATTGACCAACCTTTCTTAGGAGAGCTATATGATGGCATGTATTCCATGGTTGAGAAAACTATGGAAATCATTTTGCAAGAGTCTCCACAACTTTTGTTTGTTGATGATCATTTTGCTGGTTTAGTCAAGAAAATCATTGTTGATAGGTGGAACAATTTCAACACTCATTGCACACTTTAGCACATGCCTTGAACCCCAAATTTTATGATGAGGAGCTTATTGCTCAAAGCAATGGGAAGAGGAAGGCACCCCATAAGGATAGAGAGGTGGCTACTGGGGTGAAAAAAGCCCTTATAAGAATGTTTCCTTCTCATCTACACAGGGAGGTAAAGGAAGAATTTGCAGTTTTGCTGCAGGAATAGATGATTATGCAGATATATCAGCTTTGGAGGAGAGAAGCACCATGAATCCAGTTAGGTGGTGGATTTTGTCATGGAGCAAATGGTGTGCATTTGCAAAACCTTGCTATTCGTATTCTTTCACAAGTGGCAAGCTCTTCATCAGCAGAAAGGAATTGGAGCACTTATGGTTTTATTCATTCTGTGAAGCGCAATAGGTTGGGCTCACAGAAGGCAGAGGATCTTGTTTATGTGCACTCCAACCTTTGCCTTGCATCTTGTAGGGGTCTAGAATACAACAGTGGTCCTTCTAAAGAATGGGATGTGGATGCAGAAATTCCTGATTTGGATCTCTCTCTTGTTGCCCTGAATATTGGGGCCCAACTTGGAAGTGGAATTGGTCCATCATCTTCTTCAGCAGCAGCACCACCCACTGTTGAGCATGGTTTTGCTTCTATTTTTGATGAGGATTATGATGATGAGGATTAGTCTTTTGTCTCTATAGTTCTTGCAGCCTTATAGTATTTATTGTACTTGCAACTTCATATATTAATATATAATAAAAGCTGATTTTGAGATTTGGATATATAATAAAGGTTGCTTTTGGATATTTTGATATTTTTATTTTCATTATGTGATCATTCATGAGTAAATGTTATGTAAATTTAATCATAATGTTTAAATGAAATAAATTATAAAGTATCATGTATGCTTTATGATTGCACACACACACACACACACACACACACATATATTAATATATATATTTATTCGCGTTTCTCCGTTTCCAAAATTTGGGGAAGTCGCGTTTCGTACATGTGCCTGTTTCGGAAACTCGTACATGTTTCCTGTTTCGTGCAATTTCGCTGGGTAGGGTTAAGGGGGTCTAGTTGTACAATCCTCGAAGGAGCTATGGAGTGAGATGATTTGTCTCTCTTAACATTTAGGCCAAGGAGGAGAATCTCATGATGGAGATTTGATTGCTTGACCTAACTTGGGGGACCAAACTCTATCACAGGCTTTCTTGAGGTTGCGTTGAGGTGATGTGCTTGCTTGCCAAGTGGGAAGAAGTCCACTGTCTAACAAATCTACTACTACTTGACTCAAAGGTGGGGAATTTGCCTAGTGCTTTGTGTTTCCAACAATTGAGTAGGCTGAAAGAAAGAAGTAACAAGCTTAATGCTACTAGGCATGGAGAGGACAAAAAAATCTCTTGCTTATTGATAACCACCTCTTGGACATATAAAGCTAGGCACCTTTGATTAGGGTATTGAAATAAAATCACAAGGAAACCTCTCAAGCCTCGTAACAGCATTGGAACCTCCCTTGATCTCATTAAATTGGGGACACCTAAAGGCAAAGTGTTCCTTACACTATCTCTTGGAGATGTCATAGGTGACATATTCTCTTAGACATAGGGATGTGGTGTTCTATCTTGATCCATAGGTGGTGGGAGCAAATCAAGGAGTCCTTGAGTGAGATCTCGTGGCCATAAACCTAGTGATCCTAGGAGTCAGCCCCCTCAAAATAGCAAAGGGTGAGATAGGGGTATCTATCTTGCCTTGAAGAGGAATCCCCTAGGGAGTAGATCTTGTGGAGAAAAAATATGAGTTTGAAAATGTTCTCTAGGCATTCCATTCCTTGCAACCCCCATTATTTCTTTTTTGTTTTTCCTGATCTTCACAAACTGCAAGGAGGCTTTCTCGGGACTTCAGCTTTGCTGGACTTGAGTTGGATTAACTCTTTCTTGCCATTCAAACTATTAGGGTCTCATTTGGATTTGTGCCTCTCTCTCTCTCTCTCCCCTTAAATCTGAGAATATAAATTTAGAAAGGAGAGGAAAATAAAGACAGACTGAAACAAAACTTCAACAAATGTAAAACCACCAAAAAAACTGAATTTTTTTATCCAGATTCCATACCTGGAAAATGCTGTTGGAATATTTGAATCTAAAATTCTCAACATCAGTCTCACTCTTTAGCTATGCAGTGGCACTGCTTAGCTCTCCAATAAGCTCCACAACAGTCTCCATGCTACTCCAACACTCAAAAAACTAACCTGATCGCAAAATGAGAAAATAATATGAAGTGGTTAAGGGTGGAGGGGAGGGGAGGTGGGTGGAGCGAGGGTTTCATTTGTTTAAAGAAAAGCAGGATTGCAGCCAGGTTGGACCCTTCGTTGGCCCAGCTTGATTGGTTGGATATTGAAATAGGTCCTCCATGCCTGTTTCTAGGTCAGCATGACCAATGAGAGTCCAAGAGCTCCTGACATGTCCAGGAGTGTCTGGGCAATCCTTGACATGTCAACAATTCTCAATGACTAGGAATGAGTAGGGAATGCCCTTGGGAGTGATATGGGTTTGAGCAGGGAGCTCCTGGAAATAGGTTCCCCTTCTGCCTGAGAGCAGTTCTTATGCAAGTTTGCAACTATGATTGCATTATGAAACAAAATTAGCATTTACAAAATATAATGAGCACAAAAATAACTAAGTTCTAGACTAAGATGTTTATCATTTCTCCTTTTTTTTAGGCAGTCATTGTCTCAATATTCTCTGTAGACGACGAAACCTTTGCTCAAAAACATATTGTAATATCCATTCAACAAGGGCCTGATTCGTTCTTCCAATCAAGTATGTTGTAGTTTGCTTCTACTGCATATTTCTTAAGTTTGTTTTGAGCAGTTTATTGTCTCAGAATGTAAGTTGAAAATCTAGAATCGTATGTTGTAACTTGGGGATGTACAATCTGCATTTACTGATACTCTTTTATGCGTGGAAGGTTATCAAATTTGAGGTTGTTGATATTAGATATGCTATGTCTACCAGGATGGATGATAGATTCAACCATAAAACGTTGAGTTTAATAGCTTCCAAAGTTTGGTATGGTCCATATTGAATAGATCTAGGCTTGTGTTGTTGTTGATGTTTAAGTGTTGCCTACCAATTGTAACTAACTTTGTCTCCCACCTGGAGTAGAAGTGGGACACTGTTTATCTTGAAAAATCTTATATTTTTTCTGTATTTGAAGGAGTATATTTCAAATTTATATCTGCAATTCTGGTAAGTGCTGAACAAAAGTGGTGGTTTTCCCTTGCTCCTTTTGTTCGTGTTGTAGCTGGAAGGGGAAGGGAAACAGACAGTCCATGTGGTTCAAGTTTTGAATCGGTGAGTCTATTTGTCAGTTTGGCATTCTTCATATCTGTAATTGTAATTATGGTGAATGTGAGCTCCCATATGAGTAGGGCCTACCTTTTTTAGGAAATCTGAGTTGATGAGCTTTTTCCCTTTTGCGATTGGAATGTGGATGTGGTGCAAACTTCGTGCCAGAAGGTCTTGGCCAGTGCACACCTAAGTTGCAACAAACTTGCACCCCCTCCCTCCCCCCTTATTTCCAATACTTAGACACGCTTCAGGTATTGAAAAATGTCAGAAACATCCTGAAATGTCTCTAGGACGTTGCCGAATTGAAATTTTGCCAAAAATATTTTAGGTTGTCTCTAATGTGTTCTAGACATGTTCCCAAATCCAATTGCATTTGGGCATGTTCCTGTATTTCTTGACAGATAATCTTTGCTTGGGCCATGTAGGTCCTACGCAACTCCCTAAAAAACATCCACAGATTTGACTGATAGTTTTTGTTGCATCGGATGTGTTCTAGCCTTGAAATTTTGTGGAGAGGCTAGGATGCATGAGATCTCCAAAATTTAGAAATCGATTCTGGAAATTCCGCCTAGAAATGACTTAGTTAGATTATTAGTCAGTTTTTAAATATTTCCTAATTCTAAACTTAAGGAATATGACCAATTAATCATAATTAATTAAGTTATGGTGTGAATCTTTTAGAAACTCACACGGATCGACTTCAAGTTAATCCTAGCCATCGATTAAGATCTAATTTTGGCTGTTGAAGTCTCAACAGAGCAAATCAATTTTTTGAGTGGCAACATTTAGTTGCCAGAGGGAGAGCCAGAGAAATCGAATCAGTGAGAGAGGGGCAAGGGCAGTGAAGTCAGAGGAGGGATTCTAGTTCCAGTGAGTGCATATGCAAAGAGGCGGAGAAGCCACAGTGAGGCTGACATAGAGTAGTGCTGTAGCCTCTAGAGGTAAAGTCGAATTGTTGGGGAAAAGCAAAATTTCAGTGCCAGAAGCTGGGCAGACGTTCTAGAGGCTAGGAGAGATGTTTTCCTAGACAACAACTGGTCAAACGGCTTGAGGAGAAGCTGTTCCAAGATGGGAGAAGGAGAAACTGCGCTAGGGTGATGCAGCCACTGTGCAAAGGCAATTAGGACGGTTCAATTTGAGCTAAGGTTAGAGCCCAAATTTCCCTGTGGAGTGAGGCAATTCCTCACTAGATTTTTCTTGCCGGTTTTTCTTTGTAGGATTGCAGTTTCAGCATCCAGTTGTACTCATATTATTTCACTGCTGCTTAATATTAAAACCCTTAGTTGCTGCACCGATTGTCTCGAGTTAGGTTTTTCTGGGGACATTGGTCCAAAAATAACTGTCATTTTATGTGTCTGCTAGTATTTCATCTAGCGTTTATTTCTTCTGCAGTTTATTTGTGTAAGTTGTAGTGTGATTTATTCAGTTTTTGTTGTAGCAAACAGTAAATAAATTGTTAAAATTAATTTAACAATTAGGAGAAGTATTTCCAGTTGCTACAATAGGAATCGGGTTTTCGATTTTTCACATGGTATCAGAGCACAAATGATCAACTAGAGAGCTCAGTAGCGAAGGAAGAGGGAGTTGCACTGTTCATTGAGGGGTAGCGGATCGAAACCCTAGAGGCAGTACAATCACCTTGCCCAAGAGGTTGAATTCTTGAGGAGAATCAATTTTTCTGAGGGAGGGACAAAAAAATCCGATCTCTCCAGATCGAGGGTTTCCAGAGGTAGAGGGAGCAACCAATATTTTTTGCAGCACAGATCTCTAGCTGGACGCAGTTGTTTTGCAACAGTTTGCTAGAGAAAAACTAGCGTCGAGTGGAAGAAGAGCACACACTGGGGGAGAATTTTCCTCAAGGAACTTCTAGTCTCAAGAAGTTCGAATCCCCTTGCAGATCAACAGTTGTTGTGAGTAGTTTTTTTCACTCTAGAAGGGAGTGCGAATAGCCTAGCAACAACTGAGCAGAAGGGAAGCGAAGATTTTCAACATTATCTGAGATGTCCACTGCCGGACTACGAGATGAGGACAGGTTGGACAGTGGTTAAATTATGGTATGTTCTATGCTAAGAGCAATTTACTTCAATTTCTGCTGGACTACGAGATGAGGACAGGTTGGACAATGGTTAAATTATGGTATGTTCTATGCTAAGAGCAATTTACTTCAATTCTTCTTATTAGCCCAATGTCAATTTCAGTATAGCAATCACATTAACATGAAAGTAAAATGTTGATAGGACATAAATGATATCAACAGAAGACAAGCCAAGACAAGAGACACAAGATGTGGCGCTAGCTAGGGACAAACCCTAATGCAGGGAAACCCTTTGATCAATTCTTCTATATTCTTCAATAATTCAGTAGAGAGAGAGAGAGAGATAAACAAATATGTGATTTACAACAACAATAATGAATACCCTCGAACAACTATGTCAAGGCTGATCAATCAAATCCAAATGTCCTCAAGACAATCTAGAAGAACTCAGTCTCCAACAGCAGTAATGGCACCCCAAAACAATCAATATAATAAGGTCAAACAACAGTCAATATTACAGCTTACTGCAGCCAACCCTAACCAGTCAACACTGTCACAAATGTACCCTCCAACAAGTCAACGTAAGCTTGTCCAGCACTTCGGCTAGCCTAGGAGAGGCTGCCCAAACAAATTCGCAGTCAATGTTGCCTATATGCTGGTCAACGCAGTCCTTAACCACTTGTTGCACCTTCCTGTGTCCTTGCTGCCCTAACTGCGTCCTCTCACAATGATGCCCGAATTGCGTCCTCTTTTCCCATGTGAGAGCTGTGTCCTCCTTTCTTCGTATACCCAAGAGACAAGGAGAGGAGAGATGTGTGGATGAGATGAGTGAACTAATGCCTCAAGGTCCCTTCTATTTATATGCCACGTTGGGATTGAGCTGGGGGTGTGCAACACAATTTTACTTGCTGGCTGACCTTGACAAATTGTCAAGAAATACAAATAAATTCGTATCTCCATGAATAAATGTCGGAATCGGATGATCATTAGATCAATCCTACACTTCTTGACAAGAGGAATCCAAGAAAAATATCAGTTGCCATAAATAAGATGACCCACATGGAGTTTGGCACTAGTTGCCAATTTTAACATTCCCTCTCAACTAGGGAGAACTCCATCTGCTAATCCATCTGTCTGTCGATACTATCTCTGTCATCAAATGCACTACCCTACACTGCTCTGTTCTGTTGAACTATGGAGAAGAAGAATTGATCGAGAATGTATCATACCATCCTCTATTGACCCGAAGTCAGTCCCAGATAAAAGAGTGTTAATTTTAGGTATGTTCTATCTGCAATTTATTTCAATTTTCACAGTTAGCTCCATATCTTTTCCATTTTAGCAATCACATCAGCATTAAAGTAAACTGCAGATAGAACATAAACATAAATCTCAGAAAACAAGCCAAGACAAGAGGACATAAGATGTGGCGCTAGCCAGGGACAAACCCCAATGTGGGGAAACCGTTGATCAATTCTTCTTATATGTTCTTCAGTAGTTCAGCAGAGAGAGAGAGAGAGAGAGAGAGAGAGAGAGAGAGAGAGATAATATGTTTACAACAGAAGTCAACATTTTGACTTATCTAGATAAGAGCATAGATGATCTCTAAGAAGATGATACACGAGGTCAGTTGAAGACATGCTGTTTCAACTAATTCTCCAAGGTGACTCCACCTATCGTTGTACTGCATTTCGTCATCATGTTGTACCTCACTGTGCTACACCATGCTGCATCTCATCTCGCTTCATTATTCATGATTGTACCCATCACTGTACTGCATTACGTGCCATTACTACACCATGTTGCCATCCTGACCTATGTGTTGGCTGCACCTTGCTTGCTTGTTGTCCCTAGCATGCTTGTTGTCCTTAGCATGCTTGTTGTTGCATGCTAGTTGTCCCTTGCATGCTAGCTGTAACATTGTATGCTTGGTGTATTTGCTGCTAAGTGCCATACAATTGTTCCATTGTTAGTTAGCTACCCCTTGCATGCTGCTATCCTTCAGAGACAGATGCTTCGGTTGTTTCGGTAGTTTTCGGCAGTTCTGGCATTTCCGGCTTTTCCAGCATGTTCGGCTTTTCCGACTTTTCTGGTAGTTTCGACTTTTCTGGCATTTCTGACATTTCCAACAGTTCCGACTTCTCCGGCAGTTCCGTCTTTTCCAGTAGTTTTGACCAATGTTTTAAAACTCCGACTCCGACTCGGTATCGACTCGGCCGACTCGATTTCAATGACTCGGTCGTTGTAAAAAATACATTAAATATTTATTTTTTTATAAAAACACATAATTTTAAAGATTTTCATTCATGTTTCCAAACATACAACATTAGAATATAGATAGAAGACAACATATGATCAAAGTAGGCTCATGAACATATCCATTATATCAAAATGGCACCCAGTGGCATTGTCATAATCAACTACCGATACATGATATAGACTCAAAACAAAAACACATAACCAAGGAGGCTATAAATGGCCTCTACAACAAAAGTTGGGACCAGTACTACTGGCTACTGCTAAGAGTTGCAACATCATCTGGTCAGTGTTACTTGGGAGCAGGGAGAAAGGGGGAGCGAGAGCGAAACGGGAGCGGAGCAACATTTTCAGAAGCTCTTGGTTTGGGAGCGAATCCCAGAGGAGTTCGAAAACCATGTCACTACATCAGGTACATAGAGGGATTGGTGCCTCTTGTTATCGAGTTCCATACCCTAATACATGACAAAATTCAATGGAAACATTGCAATCCTCCAATCCTGAAAATCTTGAAAAACTGATAAGCTCTGCTGGATTTTGAATGAAATCTAAAATTCTACTTTCTCCATATGAAATCCAATGAGGCCGGAACCACTCTCAAACATCCTGAGTCATTTCATGGTAATGTTAAAAATTTAAGTAAAAGGATGAAAATGAAGATTAAGGAGAATGTCACTTTTACTTTAAGAATTTAACATTACCATGAAATTTGAATAGCATATCAATAGTAGAGAGAATTTGAGTGTGTTAAATAGGGTTTGGGAGGGGGAAATGGACCCCAAATAACATTTAACTAATTCATAAAACACATTGGAGTTCAAACCAATCAGCGAACGCTTTAAAATTTCATTAAAAAAATGTCAAATTGCTGTTTTGATGGGGTTACGGGCCGCTGGTTATGACTCGGCTGAGTCAATACGGAAACGACCGAGTTGGCCGAGTCAGCCATGACTCGACCGAGTCATTGAATGACTCGGCCGAGTCATGGCTGACTCGGCCTACTGAATCGTTTCCTCCACCGAGTCACATTTTTGGGCAATGAAACGGATCAACTCGGCTGTTTCTGTTTCGAATCGGCCGACTTTTAAAACTATGGTTTCGACTTTCTGGCAGTTCCGACGTTTCTAGTAGTTCTGGCTTTTCTAGCAGTTTGGACTTTTCCGGCATTTCCCGCTTTTTTGGCAGTTCCATTTCGTCTTTTCTGGCAGTTCCGTTTCGTCTTTTCCGGCAGTTTCGGCTTTCTGGCAGTTTCGGCAATTCTGGCTTTTCCAGCAATTCCGGCTTTTCCGACAGTTCTGGCTTTTCTGGCAGTTTCAGCATTTTTGGCATTTTCAGCTTTTCCAGCAGTTCCGACTTTTCTGGTAGTTCCGACTTTTTTCCCTCTGGATCAGGGCAACGTTATTCCTTAGGATCTCTCCTCCTACTAAAACCCAAAGACAAGTAGAGAGAGGAAGAGATCCCAACTGTGTTGAAATGACTTGAAGGCCACCTCTATTTATACTAAAATGTTGAGCACATGTGGGGTTTATTTGGTTGCCGACTGACCTTGACGAATTGTCTTATAACGCAAATAAATTCATAACTCCATGAATACTTATAAGAATAGGATGATTTTTAGATCAATCCTCCACCGCTCGATGAGAGGGATCCAAGAAAAATATCAACTGCCATAAATAAGATGACCCACATGGAGTTTGGCCCTAGTTACCAATTTTAACAAAGAGAGTGTCCAATAGCACTCTTACTGACTCGAAGTCAGTCCCAATGAAGAGAGTGTGTCATACCACTCTTACTGACCTGAAGTCAGTTCCAAAAGAGAGTGAGTTATATCACTCTTACTGACTTGAAGTCAGTTCTAATTGATTCCAGATCAATGTCTTCCTAGCATAGGGAGTACGGTAGATACACGATGCATCCATGGGTACTACTATGGTCCCTATTCTCATTTCCCTACTCATTGGCCAGATGAGAGGTACTTCCAATGTGTCCCAGACTACATGGGTAGGATGTCTCAGTAGGAGAAGGATGAACCATTCTTCCTTCCTACATGTCGCCACGGGGTATCACAGGGGAAGGCTAGACCATTCACCCTGTACATAACACACCACTAGGGGAGGGTGAGTCACCCTATGGTCGCTCGTCACTCCAAGAAGTACCCCAAGCCCCCCGGAGCTCTCAGAGCTCAATGTGAGCATCATACAGGACCCTCATAAGAGGGTCTCTCAACAACTCCTAGTTGTTCTCGGAAAGTCAAGAATTTGACCTTTTCTAGGGGCTTCGTCAGAATGTCGACGACTTGCTCATTTGTCCCAATGTGATGGAGCCTTATTGTTTTCATTGTACCATATCCCGGATAAAGTGGTACTTGGTATTGATGTGCTTGGAGCGATCATGAAATAGGGGATTCTCGAATAAACGAATCCCACTCTAGTTGTCGCAGAGGATCATAGAAGTATCCAATGTATGTCCAAACAGCTCACTGAAGAGCTTCCTCAACCAAACAGCCTCACAGGAGGCCATACTCGCAGCAATGTACTCTGCCTTAGTGGTGCTCAAAGCCACTGACTTCTGCTACCTGCTCATCCAGGATATCGAGGCATAACCCAAAGAGAAACAACACCCGGAAGTGCTCTTTCAGTGCACCACACTGCCTGCTCAATCAGCATCGGAATATCCATGTAGCCTTACATCTCCAACAGTGTATCTCAACCCATGAGTGATTATGCCCCAAAGATATCTCAAAAGATTCTTGGCACTAATCCAATGTGAGTGATGAGGCTCAACCATATATTGGCTCAACGTGTTGATTGCAAAACATATATCCGGACGGGAGTTCACCAAGAACATCAATGCTCCTATGAGTTGACGATACTCGGAAGAATTTCCCAAGACAGGTCCGGCAGCACTATCGCATAACTTCTTGAAATTAAGCTCAATCAGGGTAGTCATGGGCTTGCAGTCCACTATACCGAATCTCTCCAATATCTTCACCACGTATTTTCCTTGAGATAAGAAAATTTCTCTTGCCTTTTGCCAGACTTCCAGCCCTAGGAAATAGTGCATCATTCCTAGGTCCTTCATCTCAAATTCGGAAGCCAACTCTCTCTTACATTTGTGAATGAGAGGGTCTGCACCTGTCAGAAAGAGGTCGTCAACATACAACACTAGTATGAAAGGCTTATCATCCTCAACTTTAAAGTAAATATTTGGATCGGCTTTGCTCCTAGTGAATCCCGACTTCATCAAGTAGCTATTGGTCCTCTCATACCAAGCTCAAGGTGCTTGCTTCAGCCCATAGAGTGCTTTCTTCAACCTGCATAAGTGAGATTCCTGATTATGAATCTCAAACCCCTCGGGTTGCTCCACATAGACTTCCTCTTTAATCAAACCATGCAAGAATGTGGTCTTGACATCCATCTGATGTAGGTTCCATCTTTGCGAAGCAGCAAGGGCTATGATCGAGCGAATAGTGGTGTATCGAGCAACAGGTGCAAATATATCATCATAATCTACACCTTCCTTTTGAGAGAAGCCTCAAGCAACAAAGCGAGCCTTATATTTTTCAGCACTCCCATAAGCTCCATGCTTTATTTTGTAAGGCCATTTCGAGGTGACAACTGTTTAGTCCTGGGGTCTGGGGACCACATCCCAAACATCATTCTTCATGATGGACTCGTATTCCTCATTCATAGCATCCTACCATACTTTATGCTTCACGACTTCTTCGAACGATGAAGGTTCATTTTGAATGATGGTGCTCATAATGGTCAAGTATCCCTGCTACCTAGTCGGCTTCTTACTTTCACGGAAAGTCCCTCTGGGTGCAATATGTCCTTCGACATCATCAAGTGTCCCCCTAAGCCATGAGGGCCTCTTCCTAGAAGAGGAAGGCTCTTGCAGAGGGGGATCAGTAGGATCCATAGGTTCTTCCACATCGTGCATCATCTCATCTTCCTACTCATTCGACTTCCTGGTGTCAGCTTCTTTATCTTTCCTTAGAATAGGAAGATTGTTAACGTTGCTAAGAGCCATATCTTCGTCAAAGGTGACATCATGACTTATCTCGACTTCCCTTTGACCAACCACATAGATTCTATAGCCCTTAGAATTTTTGCTATAGCCCACGGAGATTCCCTTCTTTTTAGATGCACCCAATTTGCTTCTTTTCTCTTTCGGCACATGAAAATATACTGGACTTCCAAAAATTCTAAAATGAGAGACATTGGGTTTCTTACCAATGAACATCTCTTAGGGAGTCTTGGAATCCAACACTTGATGAGGGCATCGGTTTTGAACATATACGGCGGTGTTTGCAGCTTCGGCCCATAGAAACTTTGGAAGCCTTTGATCATGGAGCATGGAACAAACAACTTCCAAAATTGTACGATTCTTCCTTTCCGCCACACCATTCTGCTCAGGAGTGTATGGTGTTGTGGTCTCCCTCTTAATACCAACTTCTTTGCAAAAGTTATGAAACTCATTGGATTCATACTCGGCTCCATTATCAGTCCTTAAGATCTTGATCCTCTTCTTGTTTTGATTCTCGATCAAGCCCTTGAAGTGATGGAACCAGGAGAACACTTCATCCTTCCTTTTCAAGAAGTATATCCAAGTCTTGCGAGAATAATCATCTGTAAAAGTGAGATAATATAAATATCCTCCCGAAGAGTTCACAGGCATCATACTAGATATGTTAGAGTGAACCAATTGCAAAATGTTGGAGGTCTTGCTATGGCTTGAGGGGAATGGTCCTCTTTTGAGCTTTCCTTCGGCACATCTCGGACATACACCTTCATGCTCTACTTTAAACTGAGGCATCCCTGTCACCATCTGTCTCACATTGGGTAGAGCCTTATAATTAAGGTGGGCAAATCTCTGGTGCCATAGTTCAGACTGAAAAGTTGTGTTGCAAGACATGACTCTCAACGAACTTCCTCCAACATGATATAAAGAGTCAACCCGAAACCCAAGAGTGAAAGCATCTTTAAAATTCTTCTTCTGTACACGTACCTTGCCATCAATGAAGGCCACCTTGTAGCCTTTGTCTTCCATTGCCTAAATGGACATCAGGTTCTTCTTGAGATAAGGTAGATATAAGACTTCTTGCAAATGGATTGTGTTACCCTAATTTAATTGAAGAGGAACATTCCCTACACCCTTTACGGGATTGGTGGAATTGTCTCCAAGAATAATCTCCAAGTTCGTCTCCTTATCTATCATATTAGAGAGAGCTTCCTTGTAACCAATGAAATGCCTTGAGGCACCACTATCAAATTCAATAAGCCAATTGCCCAACGAGTCCGAAGGAGAGGTAGTGGAGAGGGCCAATATCAAATAATATTCATCTTGCTTATTGTTAACAACATTTGATTCATACCTAGAGTTCCTTACTTTCTTGGAGGGTTGACCACTTCCTTGATTTTCGACATTCCTCTTTCCTTTGCCATTGAACCTGCCATTCCTTTGATTGTGGTTGGAGTTGCCTCGGGAGTGATTTTGATCATTGTCATGTGATGAATCCTTTCTATTTGGACACTCCCTCGAATAGTGGCCAAATTTATTGCAAACAAAGCATCTTCCCTTCCTTCCACCCTTCGATCCGGTCTTTCCTTTGAAGTGACCTTTACACCCATAATTATTTCTCCTTTCGGCATGAGAGGAGAAAGCAGTGGGATTGCCTTTGCATGAAGGCATTTATTGCTCCACCATCCTTGTCTCTTCTTGAATGCATCTTACCATCAATTCCTCAAATCCTGGAATTTGATCATTGTTGAGAAGAATGGTTCTAAATACATACCGTTTGGATGGGAGCCCTCCAATAGTAGTGATAGTTAGTTCCCTGTCAACAATGACTTCTCCAATCGATATGAGATCATTCTTGATCTCTGTGATCCTTAAGAAGTAGGATTGAATATCCTCGTCCTTGCCCTTCTTAATATCCTTCAGCTTATTTTTGAGGAACAAAACTTGATTTGCATCACTAACTTTAAACAAGCTTACTGGTCTATCGTAGATCTCCTTCGAGGTGTTCAACTCGGAAACATAGGCCACCAAACGCTTGTCAATTGAATCCCGCATGATCTTCTTCGCTTTGACTTCACCCTTAGTGTACTTGTTCCTTGTAGCAACCGGTGCATTTGATGGAGGCTCCGTAATTCTGCCTCTCACATAGTCTAACACTTCTTGCTCTTCCAATGTCAAATCAAGAGACATCTTCCATCCGTGATAGTCAGACTTCTCACAGAACTTGTCTTCGGCGAGGAAGTGTGATGAGGAACCCATGAAGCCTTTTGACTTTTTCCAACTGTCTTTGGTGATTGCTCTTGCTTTTGCTTGGGCTTTATCTTCACCTCAACTCTCATACCATGTTAAATTATGGTATGTTCTATGCTAAGAGAAATTTACTTCAATTCTTCTTATTAGCCCAATGTCAATTTCAATATAGCAATCACATTAACATGAAAGTAAAATGTTGATAGACCATAAATGATATCAACAGAAGACAAGCCAAGACAAGAGACACAAGATGTGGCGCTAGCCAGGGACAAACCCCAATGCGGGGAAACCCTTTAATCAATTCTTCTATATTCTTCAATAATTCAACAGAGAGAGAGAGAGATAGTACAATATCACAAATTTGTGATTTACAACAGCAGTAATGAATACCCTCGAACAACTATGTCAAGTTGATCAATCAGCTCCAAATGTCCTCAAGAGAATCTAGGAGAACTCGGTCTCCAACAGTAGTAATAGCAACCCCAAAACAGTCAATATAATAAGGTCAAAACAACAGTCAATGCTACAACATACTGTAGCCAGCCTTAACCAGTCAATGCGGTCACAAATATACCCTCCAACAAGTCAACGCAAGCTTGTCCAGCACTTCGGCTAGCCTAGGAGAGGCTACCCACACAAATCCGCAGTCAATGCTGCCTATACGTTGGTCAATGCAGTCCTTAACCATTTGCTGCAGCTTCCTTCGTCCTCGCTGCCCTAACTGCGTCCTCTCACAATGATGCCCTAACTGTGTCCTCTTTTCCCACGTGAGAGCTGCGTCCTCCTTCCTTCGTATACCCAAGAGACAAGGAGAGAGGAGTGATGTGTGGATGAGATGAGTGAACTAATGCCTCAAGGTCCCTTATATTTAAATGCCACATTGGAGTTGAGCTGGGGGTGTGCAACACAACTTTACTCGCTGGCCGACCTTGAAAAATTGTCAAGAAATACAAATAAATTCATATCTCCATGAATACATGTCGGAATCAGATGATCGTTAGATCAATCCTACACCTCTCGACGAGAGGAATCCGAGAAAAATATCAGCTATAATAAATAAGATGACCCACATGGAATTTGGCCCTAGTTGCCAATTTTAACAACAATGCTTCCAACTATGTCATCTGGAAGGCAAGGATGTCTTTCCTTCTAGATGAATATGGCCTGAAGCCATATATAGATGCAGTGGTAATTATCCCCACGGATGCAGATTAGCTAAAGGAGTATAGAAAGGAGATGGTGAGGGTGAAGAGATTGATCCTTGATGGTGTTCGAGATCATGTTGTATCACACATAACGGCTAAGGGAATGAATAAAGAGATGTGGGATACACTTTCCACACTGTACCACGGCACTTCCAAGCATCGAAAGATGTACTTTGAAGAAAAGCTGAGATGCACAGGATGCAGAAAGGGGAATGCATAGACCCTTTCCTCACCAGGATTTAGGAGATCCGGGACTAACTATTAGCTGTTGGGGCAACGTCTCAACCCACAGAGCTAGTGTGATTGACACTAAATAGTGTCTCAGAGTAGTGGCAGGTATTTGTCCAAAGTATCTTGGGTAGAGAAACCTTGCCAAGGTGGGACAGGATGTGGGCTGATTTGCAGCAGGAGGAGTTGAGACAAGACCTAGTGAAGAACTCCATCAGTGGCAGTAACAACAGATCGAAGCACGTGAATGAGGAGGAGAATGTGGCCCTCCCATTAAAGGGTCCCAGTCAGGGATAGGGGGAGAAACGAAAGAAAAAGAAGGACCTATCAAAGGTCAAGTGCTTTAGATGTGGTGAGCTTGGTCACTACAACACCCAGTGTCCTCTCAGGAAGGACAAAGAGGAGAAGTAGGACCAGCAGGCAGCTTCAACAGAGATCGATAGGCTGTCCTCTAGGCTGGAGGAAGACTTCGCCATGTTTGCTGACATACCTCCAGGAGTGAGGTGGGGTGACTTGGTTTTGTAGCCCCAGAGTGCTACAAAAGGGCAAGATTCTTGAGGAGGTCCACCTCTTGAATCAGTACCTTACTATGGGTGCCCACAATATTTTAGTAGCAGGATGGATCAATAATAGGAGACATAGTCAGATGCCAGAGTGACAAATGTAGAGTCTAGTTGCAGCCAGATGCTGGGGAGCGTAGCGTAGAGTTGGCAGCAGTATAGAGTCAGTAGCAGCGCAAATGCCTCAATGACAACGCAGATACTAGCAGTAGTTAGAGACTTGGGTGACATGCATTATACTGACACAATTGATTCAATATTAAGGATGCTTCTCAATTACAGTTGTTGCAGTTGCAGCAACAACAGATGGAGAGGAAGTTGCAGTGCAGATGTAGTGTTGGCAGTGGTTCATTAGAGTCGGCAATGTTGATTTGGGGTAGCATCGGATGTGCTCTAGCCACGAAATTTGGTGGAGAGGTTGGGGCACATGAGATCTCCAATACCCATAAAGCATTTGGGCAAATCCTAAACAGTTTTGGAGATATTAAAATAATTAATATTTTTAATGGAGTCCCTAAGTCTAAACATAGGGAAAATAAAATATTAATGTGGATTAATTTGAAACTATGTTAGAATGGTCCAAAAGACATGGATTAAGCCAGATCTAATCTTAGCCATTGATTAGGGACTTGATCTTGACCGTTGATATGTCAACAAGAAAAGTTTAAGAGGAGGCTTGAGGGTCACTTGGAGAATACACTAGAGTGATCAGTGATTCTATTCTCTAGAGTGGGGTTTGCTAAGAGAGATAGAATTAGTGATCGAGAGATGCAGCTGAGGGGCATTTGAGTACAAAGAGACAAAGAGGCAGAGATAGTGCCAGGAGAGCAACACAGTAGCCAAGGAGAGTGACGCAGAGCCAGCTAGGGCTCACACAGGGCCACGCAAAGGTAGTCGGGAGCTGCGCAGAGCCTCAGAGAGGCCAGCATTGCTGACGTAGAGGGCCAGAGGGTTGATGCGGCGTCTCCCAGGGCTGATGTAGACCTATCTGGGGTGACGCAGGGCCAGCGTGAGGCAGAGAGGGGCTGATGCAATCCAGAGAGAGGCTAGCACTGGGGTTTCTGGAGCAGATTTATGCTGAGTAGCTGCTGGAAGGATTATCTGGGGTTTCAGCCAAAAGATTTGTCAGAATTTGAGAGGTATTATTGCCAAAGAAATTCTCTATTGGGTAGGCTAGTTTCAATACCCAGATTGTAGTCTGATATTGCTTAATAAGAAAACCCTAAGATAGCTACACTGTTTTCCCACATTGGGTTTTTCCGGGGACATTGGTCCAAAAATAATGGTGTCATATGGTGTGTTTGTTTTTGTTTCATTTAGTTGCTGATTTGTACTATGTTGAGCATGCCCTAGTGTTTATTTTTAGTATTTACATTGTAAATAACTTGTTAAGAAAAATAACAAGTAGGTAGGAATAAATTAGATAAAGTACATGGAGGGTTTCTAATTGAGTAAACTTAGAAACTTCAACATGGTATCAGAGCGTGATTGCAGATCACAGGAGGGCTAACGACATCAGCCGAGCAAAGCAATAGCAACAAAAACAGCTGTCCCGAGGTGACAAAAGCTGTTTCTAGTAGAGCAGCAACAAGGGAAGGGTGATGTAGTGCCTGTGTCATCAAGGGTGAGCTGAGAAGAGGCAGCGTAGAAGCTAAGGAGGCGAAGGGATCCTCACGCAGAGCCACGCAGTAGTTGGGAAGGCTAACACAATTGGCTAAGGAGGCCAGATTGTTGGTGCCGGGATTGCGCAGAGCCTAGGAGCTCTCACCTTCAGGTTGTTGGGGTTTAGAAGGCTATGGGAATATTGCAGAGTGGAGTTGGTGAGGTATTGTAGTCAGAACAGTACCTGATAGAGTAAGGCCAGAGGAGTTGCTACTGAGGGTTTCTAGCTAAAGAACCCGGATCAGTGGTGCGGTTGCACAAGATGATCAGAGTAGGGAGCATCTCAGTAGCGACAGAAGGATTTCTAGAAGGGAAATCAGGACTTAGAGGGAGTCCAGAAGAGAACTTCTAGATGGGAAGTAGAGACTCAGAGGAGTCGAACAGAGAACTTCCAGGAGGGAAGTAGAGGAGCATCATGGCACTACATGGAGTAAGAGACCAAGATAGATTGGATGGAGCGTCAAACTTCGCAATCTAGAAGGCCAAAATCTTATCCGTACTTGACAAAAATGGTGTCATGAACTTTGCCTTGAAGATAATAGCTATCCCAGTTGACCCCAATGTTAACGACAAGTACGGGGAGGCAATGGCGAGGGCCAAGAGCATCATCCTTGACAGGGTCAAGGATCATGTAGTACCACACATTGCCGAGAAGGAAACGACATATGAGATGTGGGAGGCTCTCAAGAAATCGTACTAGCATACTTCTGTGCAGAGAAGAATGCTACTTGAGAATCAATTGAGGTCATATCAGATGAAGAAGGGAGAACTGATTGACACCTTCCTCAAAGGATTGAATGAGATCCGAGATCAGTTGACTGCTATAGAAGCCACGCCGGATCAGGAGTTGATGGTGAGGACAACCCTGAATGTTGTCTCAGAAGACTGGGAGGTATATGTCCACAGTATACTAGGCAGAGGGACTCTCCCACCTTGGGACGAGATGTGGGTAGCTCTTCGCCAGGAAGAGATTAGATGACAGTCGAAGATGGGTAGCAGCAGCAAGGGGATCAAAGTCAAACAGGAGGAGGAGGATGTTGCCCTAGCATCTGAGGGAAAGAAAGAAAAGCGGAAGAAGGATCTCTCCAAGATCAAGTGCTTCCACTGTGGGGAGCTGGGTCATTATGCGACCCAATGTCCAAGGAAGAAGAGTAAGGGAGAGTCTTTCGAGACTAAGGCAATGCCACCAAGGGTAGAGAAGGAAGTTTTGACAGACGATGACTGTGCCATGAGTGCACATGCGCCACTTGAGTGGAAGTGGGGAGACATCGAGCTGTAGTCAGGTGGACTACATGCAATGAGGGGCAGGATCCTCGAGGTACCCAGCCTCTTGGATTAGACCTTGCTACAGGAGCCCCGAAGAGGAGTAGCAGGACTAGTTGAGTCGGGTAGAGACGGATGCGGATGGAGCGGCAGAGAGAGCTACAGCGCAAGAGTCCCTAGACAATGCAAGGCTAGCAGGCTGCAACAGTGCGAGAGGCACGAGTGTTGCACTAGTGCAGGATGGCACAAAGAGGTGTGCAACGGTGCAAGATGCAGGAAGTTGTTGCAGCAACACAGAGGTCAGAGAGGGAGCACTTGTCAGCGGCAGAGGGAGCTTCAACATCAGTGGCTGTTTTTAGCCCAACAGGGAGGTCAGATTGGGAGATCTGTTACTTATTTCTTAGTAATTGAGTTGCAGTGCAGCAGTGGGTAGCACGATGCAACATGATGAGAGGAGGTGCAGTGCAGATGCAGTGCTTGGAGAAAGGACCAACAACAACACAGATGCATAGGGAGCTGTCATACAGATGCAACAGTGGCAGTGGCAGAACCATGGGCAGTAGTAAAGGATGCAACAGTGCAGAGGATGTTGGGTAGGAAGGCCTAGCATCAACACAGGTACCGATGCCGGATGATCAAAGTAATACTCAGTGAGGAGTATTGCTAGAGCACAGTCCTCGCTAAGAGGGAGTGTTGATTTGGAGTAGCATCGGATGTGCTCTAGCCATGAAATTTGGTGGAGAGGTTGGGGCACATGAGATCTCCAATACCCAGAAAGCGTTGGGCAGATTCTAAACAGTTCAAGAGATATTAAAATAATTAATATTTTTAATGGAGTCCCTAAGTCTAAACTTAGGGAAAATAAAATATGAATGTGGACTAATATGAAACTGTGTTAGAATGGTCCAAAAGACATGGATCAAGCCAGAGGTAATCTTAGCCGTTGATTAGGACTTAATCTCGGCCATTGATATATCAACAAGAAAAGTATAAGAGGAGGCTTGAGGGTCACTTGGAGAATACACCAGAGTGATCAATCATTCTATTTTCTAGAGTGGGGTTTGCTAAGAGAGATAGAATTAGCGATCGAGAGATGTAGCTGAGGGGCATTTGAGTACAGAGAGACAAAGAGGCAGAGATAGTGCTAGGAGAGCGGTGTACATAGCCAAGGAGAGTGATGCAGAGCCAACCAGGGCTCACGTAGGGCCACACAAATGCAGCCGGGAGCTGCACAGAGCCTAAGAGAGGCCAACATTGTTGACGTAGAGGGCCAGAGGGTTGACGCAGGGTCTCCTAGGTGTGACACAGACCCATTTGGGGTGACGCATGGCCAGCGTGAGGCAGAGAGGGGCTGACGCAGTCCAGAGAGAGGTTGACGCTAGGGTTTCTGGGGCATATTTATGTTGGGTAGCTGTTGGAAGGATTATCTGGGGTTTCAGCGAAAAGATTTGTCAGAAACTGAGAGGTATTACTACCAAGGAAATTCTCTGTTGGGTAGGCCAGTTTCGACACCCAGATTGTACTCTGATATTGCTTAATAAGAAAACCCTCAGATAGCTGCACCGTTTTCCCACATTAGGTTTTTCTGGGTACATTAGTCCAAAAATAATGGTGTCATATGGTATGTTTGTTTCTGTTTCTTTTAGTTGCTGATCTGTAACATGTTGAGCATGCACTAGTGTTTATTTTTAGTATTTACATTGTAAATAACTTGTTAAGAAAAATAACAAGTAGGTAGGAATAAATCAGATAAAGTGCATGGAGGGTTTCTGAGTAAACTTAGAAGCTTCAACAGGAAACAACACAGATGCAACACATATTAGAGTTGCGCAGTGGTTGGTGGGCAGCAACAGCCAGACATCAACAACGTGACAAGAGATGATGTCTAGGCAGGGGGTTGCTACAGGAGGCAACAACTCTAGAACACATTCCTTGCTAAGAGGGAGTGTTAGTTTTCGTTGCATCAAATGTGTTCTAGCCTTGAAATTTTGTGGAGAGGCTAGAATACACGAGATCTCCAAAACTTAGAAATCGTTTCTTGAAATTCTGCCTAGCAATGACTTAATTAGATTATTAGTCAGTTTTTAAATATTTCCTAAATCTAAAGTTAGGAAATATGACTAATTAATCAAAATTAATTAAGTTATGGTGTGAATGTTGTAGAAAATCACACGGATCGACTTCAAGTTAATCCTAGCCATCAATTAAGAGCTAATCTTGGTCATTGAAGTCTCAACAGAGGATTATAAGAAGAAGTCAATGGGGCTTGGAGAAATTACTTGTGTAGTTTGATTTCATGAGCAAATCAATTTCTTGAATAGCAACATTCAGTTGCCGGAGAGAGAGCCAGAGAAATCGAAGGAGTGAGAGAGGGGCAGGGACAATGAAGCCGGAGGAAGGATTCCAATTCCATTGAGTGCATTTGCAAAGAGGCAGAGAAGCCACAATTACCCTGACGCAGAGCAGCGCAGTAGCCTCTAGAGGCAAAGTCGAATTGTTGGGGAGAAGCAAAATTTTAGTGCCAGACGCTGGGCAAAGGTTCCAAAGGCTAGGAGAGATGTTTCCGAGACAATAGCTGGTCAGATGGCTTGAAGAGAAGCTGTTCCAAGCTGAGAGTAGAAGCCACTGCGCTAGGGTGACGCAGTGACTGCGCAGAGGTAGTTTGGATGGCTCAATTTAAGCCGAGTTCAGAGCCCGAATTTGCTAGTGGAGTGAAGAAATTCCTCACTAGATTTTTCTTGCTAGTTTTTCTTTGTAGGATTGCTAGTTTCGGCACCTAGTTGTACTTAGATTATTTCACTGCTGCTTAATATTAAAACCCTCAGCCGCTGCACCGGTTTTCTGGAGTTGGGTTTTTCCAGGGACATTCGTCCAAAAATAACTTTGTCATTTTATGTGTGTGTGCTAGTATTTCTTCCAGCATTTATTCTTCAGGGACATTCGTCCAAAAATAACTTTTTCATTTTATGTGTGTGTGCTAGTATTTCTTCCAGCATTTATTTCTTCAGTAGTTTATTTGTGTACGTTGCAGTGTGATTGATTCAGTATTTGCTGTAGTAAACAATAAATAAATTGTTAAAATTAATTTAACAATTAGGAGAATTATTTCTAGTTGCTGCAATAGGAATCAGGTTTCCGATTTTTGACATTGACAACAACCATCTGATCTCTGCGGGCGTTGTTCTTTCTTGATGAATAGTGTAGTCAGAGGTTGTATCTAATCCCAACAAAGGGAGAACACAAACCAAAGAACAATATCATGAGAGAGACAGATCTCATGGCCAAGTGCAAGTGGTTTTAAGTTTAGATACTGCAGGGTTTAAAGAAAGAGAGATCACTCAAAACAAAATCTCAATTTGGCATGTGAAGCTTTTTCTATCTCATTTTAATGCGTAAAGGGTGATATTGATGGTGAAGATTCCAATACAGACTGATTTTGATGATATGTAGGTATTTGTTATAGCATGATTTTTTTTTTTACACTAGAGGCCATCTAGAGCATCTTTGTTGATGTATTTTTGGTTCAAAAATGTATTGTTCTAAGTGTTATTTTGGTTATCTGCACTCTTATTTGCTATATAAATAAAAACTTTTGCATATTTGTGTATAAATGGTTTGAATTCACATGGATGCACGTGAATATTATGTTTTTCTTTAAAATTTGAATATTTTATGTGTTTTTGGTTTTCCGGGATTTTACAGATTCCAATTTGGTTCCGACCTGTTCCCGGTTCAAAGGGATTTCTCGTTCAGTCATCAGTTCGGTTACAATAACATTGGTCTGAAGTTTGAACCAAAGGGAACGTGTGTAAATTTTTGTCCAACATTTCTTCAATTGTTTCCAACAATTTTGGAAAGCTATCAAGATTTAGATTAGAGTTCAGCTGGAGATAAGATTGTTTTATTAATGTCCATAGGGGATCGAAAGAATAGATCAAGGGGACTAGAGAATATAACTAGTCAAAACCAGAGTAAGATAGGATGACACAAAAGGGTAAACCCTAGGAAAGAGAGAGAGCCACAAGACTGCATTCTATATATATATATCAATCACTATGAGGGTACTCTCAAGGGGGATTGGTTGGATGATCTTGGGAGGAGCCCAAAAGCAGTTAGTTAAAGTTCTCCTAGCATTTGAAGCCAAAAAGAAAAATCCAGTAATGTGTCTACTTGGTCAACTTGGGAAAATCAGGTAGCTCTGTGCCAAAAGTGTCAAAAGTAGGTATCTTTGTGTGTCCTCATTGAAGTAGGTCATTTGTCTAGAATGGGTGGGTGTACATTGTCTCACCAATTTGGCATTGCCTGCATCCAAGACTAGAAAGTCCAAATGATTCTTAGTGCCTCCACAGGCCAATATAGGTTTGGGGGGCGTTCAAATTGTGGGGTAGGGTATGGATAAATCTTGCAATGCACATTTTCTATGAGTAATCACCTTGAGTATGAAGAGTGCCCGAGACTTCTGATCATAATAGTGGAAGAAGGTAGCACTTAGCAAGGGACCCTCCAAAATCACGATATACGCAGTGATATTACTCTAGGATCTCATAATGTTTGGGACATTCAAAAGTGAATTGCTCCTTAGTCTCAATCTCTTGTAGGTGGTACAATTGACTAATCCTCTCCTTCTGTGGAATTTATTGACTCACTTGTCCTGTCGCTGGTGAGGTAAAACCTCAGCTGGTAAAGTGGAATCCTGAGTGCAATGATCCCAAGTGTAGTTGGGGCAGAGAATGAGTCTGTCCTCTAATTGTAGAAAGTGTTCATAATAGGACATCTTAGGGCCAATAGGACATCTTAGGGCCAATACTGTGGGAGATAGAGATCCGAGTGACCTAAATATATTGCTTGTATATGTCATTTGTCTACCATTTAGAAGGTAGTGGGTGGCTAGTGGTGTTAACAAAATAAATGAAAGGAGGGAGGTGATCAATAGAAATGCTGATGAACTGAAGGAGAGATGCAATGCTTTCATTTCCTTTGACAATATAATGCATAACTTTTTAATAAAGTACACACAAATGATCAAACACCAAATTAGAGCATTGTTCAAAACTGAAGAAGAACAGTGAAATTGCATCAATAAATTAGAAATGAAGGTTGGACAAAATTGTATTTGTTAGATACAATTGGAATAAAGAGCGAGTGCCAAAAAATAAATTTATTTATTAATTAAATAAATGCAACCAAACCAAAATTACAAGATATGGAGATAAAGTAAACTGAGAGTGAACTTCTTTATTGGGTCTCCATGAAATAGTGTCTCGAGAGATCTTTCTGTTTGTTGTTTTCTTTGAATCACACGTCATTGATTGTGTGAGAAAAATAGATTTGAGGGATTGGCTTCAAATTAAAGTCATTAGTTAAAGAGTTGTGGCAAGGCAGGGGCTGTCAAAATTGCATGTCTAGATGACACAATGTAGTTCATGTCAGGAAAAGAGAATTTGATGGCAAAAGTGGCAGGACTTTTCTGCATAGAATCGGCAATGCCTATTACCACTCTCCTTTCTTCCCCTCACTCTCTTAAGTTTCCTAGGGGATTTTATAGATACATAGAGATTTAAGATGACTGTTTAGTTGTTTTTAATTGTCACGGAGAGGTAAGTAGTTGTAATCTATTTTTAGGGAATTGTTTTTATGGAGTCTGGGAAAATGTTTTCTGTGATCTTCAAATTGGTAAGGTCTAGTGGTGAAATTTAGAACAGCCAAGATCCAAATGAACTTTTCAATATAATAAGTTGTTCCGAATGGTGCCATTGAGAGGTAAGTAGTTTTAGTCAATTTCTAGATAATTGCTTTTATCGAGTCCAGGAAAATGTTTCTGTGATGTCCAAATGAGTAAGGTCTAGTGGTGAAATTTAGAATAACAAAAATTGAATTGAATTTTTCAATATAATTAGTATACATGTTAGTGATATTGTAGGAGTAATAAATGATGTGTCAAACCTTTTATTTGTCAAGCTAGCATGCATATTATACCAAAGACAGTTTTGTTCCATAATTATTTGAAGTAATTCAAATCGTATTGGTCACAGGCTGTGTTACCAGACCAGCTGGGTTTGGCTCAGACTCACAGGTTAAACGTGGCTCCTCCACTGAAACTAATCAAGTCAACATTTGGCCAAAGTCAAACTTGTGGCTGGTGAGTTTGAGCTTGCAGGTCAAATTTGGACCTGTGAGTTCTTGGTGAATTTTTTATGGGTCAACAAATTTGCTTGCGGAACTGTCAAAAGACACACTAGCCTCTGGCCTTCGCTAATAACCCAGAACTCAAGCTTTGTATGGGCTAGGTTGTCTCTGTGTCTGAGTCGAACTCTCACTCCTTTTACTTGCTGAGTTTTTGTCAAGCCAAGTTTTGTAACACTGGTCATAGCCAATAAAATTATTCTACCAAAATGCTTGACTGTTGAATAAAACCATTAACTGCTATCATTGGTTCCTTCACGGTGATCACTAACTCAGATGGGGAGCCATCCCCCCTCTCTCTCTCCCCTCATTCTGCTTCTAGCCCCAGCATGCATTAACATCTACATTGTATGGTCCGCATGGTTTTGTATCTTCATTACTTGTGTTCCTATGTACTAGTTAGCTCTTTCTCTGCTTTTCGTAGAGTAGTGACGGGAGCTTCTTTTGCAATCCCACTGTGTATTTGCTTTGGCTGTACTTTTTGCGTCCCATTGACCAACTTTGTGATAACTCGTTTGACATTTATAAAATAATTTTATCTTTTATCCAGTTAAATACTATGAACGTCTGGCAGCAACACCACTACAATGAGTGCATAATATCTATACACTGTATAGCCTCATCATAAATTTTTAGAGTCTAGAGAGTTGGGCATGTGTTTCTAGCTCCCTCTTCTTAAGTAGCATGTTTTTTTGTTATTTTCTGAACCAATATTTTCTTATCCTGTTTTTTGTACTGACATTTTTGTTCTTACATAACTATTGGATTTTATACTGACAACTTCGTGGCTTCATGACAAAATTCCATATTTCCTAGTTATATAATTTTAGGCTACTGTGATGAGAAGTCATGACAGTTAGTGACTTGAAAATTATGTTATTTTTAATAATTTGTGTTCCAAGATTGTACAATGAGTAGCACTCTGAAATTCTATAGTAGATGAGTGATTTCCAGTTGCATTTTCTAAGATACTTAGTATATGTGCCTGTGCTTAACAAAGTGTGTACTTTTCATTAGTCCTTTGTTGTGATTCATCAATCATGGTCTTTTATATGTTATTTATTAATAGTACTCTTTCGTTTGACCTTTCCCGTGCATAGGTATCAACTTGCGCATCCATTTCTACTTATCCTAAATCACTTTCCTATTCCGGATACAGTTCTTCACATCCAACATTTTCAGTTATATTGTTTTTGCTTCTTAGAAGTTGTTTGATAAGTAGAAACTGAAATTTCATGCAGCTTGTAGCTACTTCAGAAGTGAAAAAATGATTGTTTTCATTGTTTCATTGGCTTTGGCCATCTCTCTTCTATTCCTGCATGAGTCGGGATTGTATATTCAGAATTTTCATTGGTTTAATTTTGTGGACTGTAGAGGCAAGGAGCACAGCTAGTTGTTCTTGAAGGAAAACACCGACATGTGTGGGAAAATGCATGGCGTGAATCTTGCTTGGACTTGCATCTAATGTCTGCTGGAGCTGCACAGGCGATGCTTCTTGCATGGCTGCTTAGCATCCGTTCTATCTTGTTTGAAGGGCGTCAGCTGCCAAGATTATTAAGGTATAGTTGTGATTTTATGTGAATCTTGTTTGTCATGATGAAATGTTTTGTCAATAAAAATGAAAAATTGGTCTCTTCGCTCTGTTGTAGTTTGGTATGATATAAATCATGCATCCATTCATTTGGCTCAATGTAAAACTGTATTTATTGTTGTTTTCACCATTATTCAAATGTAATTTGAACATATGTCTTGTGCAGTATCTTAACCGGATGGGGAAAGCATAGTAAAATTGCTGGTAATAGCACCCTAAAGCGTGTTGTTGAAGCGCTTCTTGTTGCTATGGGCGCTCCCTTTCATGTTGCCAAATACAATGAAGGGAGATTTACATCTACAGGACCTCTTGTGGGGGCTTGGTTGAGGGAATCGGGTACATTTAAGTTTCTCATTCTTCAGGATGAACGAGAAAATTCAGTGGAGATCATGGATCAATTTTCTAGATTAAGGTTACATTCATTGTAGGGGTTGAGCTTTTTGATGTCACAGCTAAATTTTTGGTCGTTTGGTTGCTTTGTTGGACAAAATTTTATTGTGTCTTCACATTATATAGCGGTTATGTTGTCATTCAGAATTCAATTAAATAATGGGATTAAATATCTTATGAACATCAAGATATTAGTCAATTTTGTAAATCAGTTATTTATTGTCTGCAACTAATTTGTATGGAGGTTGTACATAGCGACTTGGATTAATATCTTGTATTCCTTTGATTGGGTTACTATCTCACATTCCTATAGAGGGATAATATAATCAGATTTTTGGCATCCACTTTGAAGAATGAATGTAATTAATTGAAATCCAATTTTCAGTGTGGGGGTAAAAAATAGTGGTCCAATATGAAAAGGCAACAATTAGTTTTAAGCAATACATGAAAAACCCAATGTTAGGGTCCACTCTCATTGGTGGAGGCACCCACGTCCTATGGTTGCATACTTTTTTTTTTTCTTTAGAATTCTTGATTAGATACCCAAGCCTGTGACACTGACATCTTCCCACCTTTCCTAAAATTTTGGAGTGTCTCCACTTGTCTGCCATTGGCATTTCCCATTACTGCCTCTCGTGTCCTAAACTTGGTGACACTTTTGGAAAAACCTATTAAAGCCCTCATTTCACAGAGCTAACTATGTTGATGTACCAATTTGTTTGTAAGACTATGCTTCCATATAATGATATGTTAAGCTTTCTATTCGGGTAAGTGTAATTAACTTTGACTAAAATGGAGTGATATTTTCCCAACCATAATGTGGCCAAGGATAAAAGTTTTTTCAACACCTGGTAACATTTATAAGATCAATTTACCCTATATCGTGCAGCGTAAACTCATAAATGGCCCTATGATGAAGATACATATTTGAAATGGGAATATAATATCATGCACTGTAAACTCATAAATGTCCCTATGGTAAAGAGAGAAATATTTGAAATGGGAAAGTAATGGTAAATTCTTTTGTCAAAAGATGAGTCTATAATTGTAAATTCATTTGTCAAAAGATGAGTTTATAAGTGTTATCCCTGTTAAAGAACCTTGCTTATCTATGTAGAGAGCTTGATGTAAAGTCACCGCTGGCAAGGCATTCAGAAGTTCTTATGTATTGCAGCGATGAAACATTTATCCATTATGGAGGTTGGAAAGACTTCACTCCAATCTAGTTTCAACTGTGATTTTTCTAAGACCAATTAAAATGATCCAGTTTGAAAAGAAAAATTGTTTAAGCTGAAATATTTTAGAATTCTGTACACTTTTAAGTTTTCATGATTAGGGAAATGTTCCATGGCTGCTATCGAGTAGGGCTTCTAAATATTTTCCAAATCTGACATTGCATCATGCTATTTACATAGATGAGCAAGGTTTGTTTCACCCCCTGGTAATAAAAATTGAAGTCCTGAAGCAGAGATATAAAGCTGTTGAACAGTCGTAAATTCAAAATGGAATACACATGAATTATTTTAAATAACTTGGAGGATGCTAGTGATAGTTTTATCTCATTTCGAACCATCCAATTGAGATAGAACAAACTTGCATGACATGGAAATGATCCCAAAATATTTTAGAGTTATGCAACTTTGTTTAATGAAGACTTTAAAAGTTGCATGTGTCCTATAGTCTTATGTAGCGCTTCCCAATCTTGCAATGACTTTGTCCTTAAGATCTTCAACGAGAGTAAGAGAAACTGTTAAACTTTGGAACTGAATTTAGTAGGTGAGAAAGTCTAATCTTAGGTAATATAACTTTTTTCCTTCATTGTTTCATCGAAGGCTTGCTTTCTTTTTTCTTTTTCTCAAAAAGTGAATATTTGTAATTTATGAATCCCATTTTTAGGTCCTAGGAGTGGAGCGAGGGTTGTCCAATGTTGCTTAGTAGTGGAAAAATAAAAACAAATTAGAAAGTCCCCACTAGGGTATCTTGGAAGGCTACCAAAACAAAGGCCAAGACCACTGAACTAGACTTTCGTTGTGATTTTGAGATGATATCTATTGTTGTATTGGGATCATAAACGTGTGAAAGCTTGACCAAATTTAACAAAATGAAGCGATCGCCAACTGTTGTTTTCCTTTTGACAACTGTAGTTAAGGCCAGAGCTGATACGTCCTTTGCATGCTATTCTTCTTCAAATATAGTTCGGTTGGCAACTGATTTTTCCAACAGCAGCTTGATTTGTTTATCCCATATCCCTTATACCATGGCAAAGGCTTCAATATTTCTAGAATATTCACAAGTGCAAGTGAACTCTTTTCCAATCACAGCTAGTTTGGTGTCAAGTATATCCAATTTTTCTTGATTTTCGAAGGAATTACTCCTGGATTCTTTCTAATTGCAAGATGATCTTCCCTAGGCTAACCAATACTAGAGGAACTTTGTGTTTGGGGTGACTTGCTGGAGTAAAAGTTTCTATGCAAGTATGTGTGGATTGAGTTCTGCATGTTTGTCTTGGTTTGCTTATCTTGTGTTTGTTCAATGAGGCGCAAATAAATTGTAACAAGATGAGAAATATTAGATACATTAATGAAGCATATATATTATTTGTTTTTTCACAAAAAAGGCAATTTTGGGCTTTTCACCAATTTTCTAAGGATGGTAGACTTTATCCCTCACATTAACGTTCATTTCCCTCACATTGACATAGGTTCCATTTGTCTTAGACAGCATAACATACGCTTGATACATTACAACCATTTAATGTTTTAGTTGTGGCCATATCAAAATGATCATTATCCTCGAAAACCACCCCCATAAGACTCTTTGCAATCACTCATGTTGCAAATTACAATGACCTTGTTCTAGGCATATTCTCTACTTTGGAAAATTTCTCTCATGCCCAAGATTTAGACAAGTCAATGGGTGCCCCAAAAATCAAATTTCTATTTATGTGAGATGCATGCTCAATAAAACCTCGACCCCTTGCCTTTTCCAATCTGTGTCAAAGTGGATTATTGTTCTCTCTATTGCTTTGAAAGATTTCCTCCATTAAGAAGGAAGCCAAGTATTGGCTTTTGCGACCATGGAGGGGATCAATAATTAATAGAGTTGAAATGGGCACTCTTATTCCTTGGTAGATGGGGCCATCATCATTTTTGAAGATTAAAGGAGATTGAAATTTACACTTGCTCTTTAAATCTTTTCTAAAAATCTAAGGGAGATTGAAATTTACACTTATACTCTTCAAAATCAATTTTGACCTTGTTGCACTCAATTTGTCAAAGTTCCAAGGAAGCATAAGTACAATTTTTTTCAACAAGATCAGATCATCTATCAACACTCTTATGTGTCATTGCAAATCCATTTTGCAGGTTATGTAATGTAAATGATCTTAGTAAGACCCTGATTGTAGTAACAACCTAGTTAAGCCTATTATTTTGGCGAAAAGTTTCATCTTAGGAGGGTTTTCATCTCACTGACTCGTGTGTTTCTAAACATAGATGGTTGACAAAGTTTTCCCTTCTAGCCTCACTCCAAAGCTAGGGTGAAATTCTTTGTCAAACTCTTAGGTGAGTCTTAGTGTTTTAGTCGAGTCTTATGTAAAAGTGATTTGAGAATAATTTAAGTTAGTTGACCAAATTATTTTATTACAAATCACTTGGTCTACTATATCATGTTGCGTCACAAATTGAATATGTTTTTTGACAGTCTACGTTGAGTGGGTGTCCCCCCTTTGATGGTTGAATTGCAAAAAAGTCTCATGTAAAAAATATTTTAATGTATGGTCCCTTATACTTAGACATCATGGTTAAAATATTAGAAGGTGGAAAAAATAATTAATCCCTTCAAATATTGATTAATTAATTTTTCTTGCAAAATTAAATCAAAATCCTAACCCAAAAATTTAATTAATTAGAGTAAAATTAAGTTGTCTTAGGAAAATTAATTCTCTAAATGGAAAAATTCGTGGGTCTTAAATTAATCATATTTTAAAAGCCCCCCACCAAGGGAATATTGTATATTTCAAGAAAATTTGGACCATTGGACATTGGTGGTTAAGTCAAAGTCAATTTTTTGAGAAAATTAATTCAATTAATAAAAATGGAATTAAATGAGAAATTCGAAAATTCCTCAAAAATAAAAAAAATCAAGGTCTAAGATTAAAAAATGATCAAATATTTTTCAACGAATGATAATGATCAAAGAAATTAGCCGCCATTTTTCCACTTGGAAGATTGATTTATAAATTAGAGAATCATTTGAGTTTCTAACACGATGATCTCTGGCTAAAAAATTGCTGCGGAAGCTTTCATGTAAACTATTGTCTCGTTGGGAACTATTTTTCTATCATAATAAAGACTATGGGGTGCAATTTCAAGGTGTTCCATGTTCATGATTTGTGGTATGTATTGACTATGGGCTTTCCTATGTTGTGCTGAATATTGGTAAGATCCATTTTCATTAGATGGAAATAAAATCATGCTATTGATAGTTTTGGGCTAATCTTAGGTGGTTTGATTTTTCATATGGGATCAAAGTGACAGCCCTCACCCTGAGCGGTTGTCGCGGTGCCTGTACAATTTGAGCAACAATAGACCTTAAAAGTTAATTTGGAATTTTAATTATCACAGTGGCAAGAACTTTTACTCTATTATAAGAGTTGAGGGTGTAGTCCAAAGAGTATTTTGCTAATTTACTTTTCCTCTAGCGTATTTGGGACCATAATTAGTCACTTATGTCATCCTCCTAAAATGATTGAAATTGTGAGGAGAACAACCATTTTATTTGTTTTTCACCTGACATGAACATAATCTACTCATTCCATTTTTTAATAGTTTCTCTAGTTTGTCCAACTTGGTGAACTAATTCCTGTGATGGATTACTTGAGTCTTCTCATGATTGTAATCAATGTAGAATCTCCTTTAAAGATTGTTGCCTTGGGTTGCTTCTAGGAGCTCCATCAAAGTTTATCTTGATCAATCCCTTCTTTGAAAATGACCATGTTGGGAAGGGATCACTTGGTTTCCAAGGTCTTGTCCTTACCGTGAAGTTCAATGCTTGTTTCCATTAACTATGTTTCTTCAATTTCTCATAAAGATGTGGAAGTGTTGTTCAATCTAGTTAATAAAATCCATTTGGGTTGAAATGAAAGGGTTGTACAATACGTCTACTAAATATGTTGTGCTTTGCCTGCTTTCTATTCTAGTGAGTGTAAAACAATACACTCTTTGTAATGGGAGTTTGTATAAGTGACATAGCATCTTATGAATGTAACAAATGTACTTCCTCAAAGTGTGGGGGTTTATACAATTCAATATTATTAATATTAATCATGTTGTGAATATAAAATATCCAAGTTGTGTGTAGTGGGGTTTGTTACCCACCAAAAGTGGGTAACCCATAGGAAAAAGAATATCTCCTTATTGAACAACCAGTGGGCCAATATCCCTATGATGGTCTTTAGATAAATTTATGCCAGAGTTCTCCACCTATTGCTCTAGGCAGTGTTGTCTCCCATCTAGCATTCTTCTTGAAGGAAAGTGGGTCATCTATTAATACGCACTTTAACCATTTTATAAATCACGTTATTATTTAATGTTAATGACATTAATATGAATTATGGGGCAACTTAGATGATTCATTGCTCCTAATCGTATCCTTGGTCCTACGCCTCACTTGGGAAGTTAACCTTTCACCCTCGTGCAATGGGACCTCCTCTAAGGTCTTATGGTTTGGGAGGGGCATTGATTGATATCATATGTCCATGATGATCCATACATACCACTTCTCATTCTTCCTTTATTGTTCATTTTCATTCTCTGGGTTAATTTCCATTGATCATTGGGATTGGCACCCTCTATCCACATCATTGAGTAAGGGCTCAAAAAAATTGGCCCTAAAGGTTGATGCAACTAAAATAATGATAAAATCATATAAAGCCACAATAGAAAAAAATGTAAAATGTAAAATATGGTTGGGACTTATTTTGAAAGTGGGAAAAATCCTAGCATGAGCTCTACCCCCTCATTAGCCATCACCTAGTTTCTCAAGCATTTAATGCTTCATCTAAAACAAACGAACTCTTGAACATCCCAACCTCAATGAATGAGAAACTATTACAGATTTAAGGGGTATTGGAAAAAAAAACAAGTTTGGTCTTGTACGCTATGCACCAAAGAAAGATAAACTATGAAGGTAAAAACCAAAGGCTGTGGAAAAACTTGGTTGAGGAAATGGATAACTCATGTCTCCACAATTTCTCCCTCCTTACATCATTACACTCAAGATGTTGGACCTCCATTAACCAATATCATGGTTGTGACATCTTCCTTAAAGTCTTTCCCACTCCATGACCACCTTCTCTCAAACACATGTGGATTCACCTAAGATATGTCACTCCCCTTGGGAGTGTTATAAAATCATAAAGGAAGAAATATTTTCTTTATGTTGATAATCACTTGTGATATTCTTATGTTCTTATTAACTTTCTTGATTCTTTTATCTTAATTCATTAAGCAATTACCAATAACAATAACACGAAGATCAAAGACACCAGATGTAGGCGGACAACTATGGAAAAACCCCTATCTAGGGGAAAACCAATTCAACAACTCTTCCTTAATAATTTCACGAGATGATGGCAAGACCCCTTGTCGTAGACACAAACTTCCTCCGACCACCAAATCAACCCTTCCCTTCTTCTACATATGATAACCTTCCAGCAACAACTTCGACCTAGATGTCGCAACAAGACTTCAACCCAACATAACTTCGACCCAACAGTAGCCTAGCAAAACTTCGACCTAGCAGTAGCCTAGCAAAAACTTCGACCTAGAAACTTCGACCCAATAACAACAACAAAAGATTCGATCTCTCCAGCAAAACTTCGACCCAAGAACAAAACTTTGACCCCTCGACATAAATTTGACCAAGTAGATGAACTTCGACCTAGAAGCACTTCGATCTTCCAGTAAATAGCCTAGTAAATCCACATGAGTGAGAGAGAGACAACCCAGAAAACTTCAACTTTCTTTCTCCATCAAACCTTCTCCTTTTTCTGCAGCTTCACACTTTTTTTGCTTCTTCTGGGATATTGAACTTGAGAAGGTGTCCTCCAAATGAATCTAACTATTTGTATATATACCCTTTGCTAGAGATTGAATTACCCTCATGTAGGCTGACTTGATCAATTAAGGGCTGACTTGGTGTGGAGGTGAAAAATGCATTATTTTACTCAATATTAATTCTTTTTACAAGATTCAAAAGCTCAAGAAGGGTCTCATTAAATGGAAAATGACTCTAATGACTCAAGACAAAACCTAGATGTCCTCAATAGTGACTTTGACCTAAAACATGATGACCCAAGCATGAAACCCATGCTTTAACAGGGCATAATAATAATAATAATAATTTATTTTTCTTTCTTTTGATAAATACATTTCATTATGACTCAAATACAATTATGAGGAACGAACCTAGTTACATTCTTTAACACTCCCTCTTAACTAGGGAGGTATTCATAGCATATACAAGTACATGGAATATCTCAAAACACATGAACCATGAAGAGTTTAGGCATTCATAATGCCACGAACTAAGTTCTTGACCATGACAATCTATCTGAGTGGGACTAAGATGGACTAAATCTTTCAGCCTCTCTAGGTACCATTAGGCTTACTTTCTAACCATCAACCTAGGGAATTAGGTGCATAATGCAAGGTCAGATCTCTATGACCAACGCCACCCTTCCTACCACTTCGGGAACTAGACATCAACACAGATGCTGACCATATGTCCTCCTAGGAATTTTACACACAAAATGCCTCAATACATCAAATCTTTCTTGATCAAACAAATCAATAACCTCAAGCATGATTTTCAAAAACTTTGAGAGATTTACCTAAACAGTCACAACACCAATTAGTAACAACCTTTCAAATACTCATGAGTAAACACAAACCTTCAGGGTCTTCATACATCCTGATGTTGGTTCACAATTTATCGCAGTAGGACTTAGAGGCTTCCCAAACAAATCTTGACAAAGGTTTCTTTGTTTCCTCAATCGTTCAACTTCCTTTCCTACTTCACATGCATCAACCAAATCTTGCTTTTCTTCTTTTAGAAACACCTCACTATGCATTCTCCAATTCTTCAAGGTATTCATCGTGACTATAATACACCCTCCCTTTCAACTTCAGGAGTTATCCTCTTTCTTTTATCCATGCTCCCTCTTAACTTAGGGAGATCAACTTCTTTCTATGATATTAGAGAATCTTTCATGGCTTCCATCCTTCATATCAAAGTCATCTTGATCATCATTATTCATATAACTTCCTTCCTCATTCTTATCAACCAAATCAACTTTCCTTACGGATATCTTCAACATCTTGAAGATTATGTCCTTGCACAACTTAGATAGCAGTAAAACCAGATACATATATAGCAACATGAAATTAACTATATCAGAATCATGGAAGCATTAGAATTTAGATCTCAAATACCTAGACTTAGTTAGGTTCATAATCAACAAGAGACACATACTTTTATACTTCAACTACTTGCTAGGGTTTTTTCATAAAGCTTAGAATTTATGATACAAACTTCAAGCAACTCAATCAAGATAACGATCTTCATTATATCTAGGGTCTCAATATTTATTTAAGAGATATGACATACTCTAATATATTGAAAACCCTTGAAGAAATTTAAATAAGTATGGTTCTAAAATGCATCCAACAAATTTAGAATTCACATGTTAGACTTCTATTAGGATTTAATGAAAACCCTAGATTTCATTTTTGAGGTACTACAAAATAATCAAAGTTTTCAAATAAATGGACAACTTCTACTAGGTTTTGTTGTAGTCCTTAGATTTGATCATCATAATGGAAACAATATCATCACATCATATCCTAGAATATCAAACTTCTACTAGGGCTTAGTTCAAAACCCTAGACTTTGCACACTATAAGCATCAACAATTTGGTTAACACATATACATATTTAAGATAATCATGCATAAGAATATCATACCATATATAGGACAAACCCAAGACACAAATATCAATACATTTGAAGTCAAACATATAATGAGCTTGATAAGGCTAGGGTTTTGATCAGATAAACAAACATACACCTAGGGTTTCATTCCTAGGAGCTTACTCTCGATACATAAGGGTTTTACTCATAAACCCTAATTTGCCAAAACCTCAAAGTCTAGGAAAACATTACCATCCAACCCTAAAGGACTACAATTTCCATAATAATACCACAACTCCAAACATGACAAAACCATCAAAACCCCAAACATCAAAATAATAGTATTTTCTAGATTTCATTAGTACCCCTAAGTAGACTAGGGTTTTTCACATTATCATACCCTTAGGTTAGGGTTTTACAGAGAACCTTTTAGGGTTTCCACACACATAATGATTTTACTAAGGGTAGATTTAATATAATGATTAATCACCCAAACAAGAATATTTATGATTCAAAGGTCCTAGACATAACACTTGTTAGTAATGTAAAGTAGATTTATTTAGAATGAATTAATATATCTTTATCCCGAAGAGAACGAAAAATATAATTTAAAATATACCTTTGATTTGTTTTCTAGACAAACCTTATAGGACATCAATTCCAATGCTTTGTCTTGTGAGATTGCCTCCATAGCCCTTGAGCATATCAATGAGATTTTCCTAACCAAGGAAAGTAGGAAAAGAAATGTTATTAGGATCTAATACAAACACATTTAGATAGGAAAATGAAAACCAAATATAAAAGATAATACAAGGAGTAAGATACTTATCTTTGGAAAAGTGGTGAGGGCTCCCTCTTAATCCAATCTCAGGGGATACATTTAACAAAACAATTATAAAACTTAGAGTAGAGGACTTAATAGTATAAGTCCTTTATTTTAGATTCTTCGGTTTTGTTCTTCTTTGGAGATCCTACTTCTGCAACATTTGCTTGGTCCCTATTTCCCTTTCAATTCCTCGTATTCTTAGGAAAATCGCTTCTATAGTGACACATCTTGTGACAATTGTAGCATCCAATTTTGGATAGGTTTATCTTCCTTCTAGGCCTTTAGACTTCTTGAAGGTTCCTTTGTTCTTGTGATGAGTTATTGACATTTGTAACTTTCTCCTCTTCATTCTCTTTGTTGCTCACTAATGAAATTCTGACTTCTTCTTGACTGCATGCATTCCATAATTGTTCGAATGTAGGAGTTTCCTTCCAACTATTGAGACCTGATGAAAATGAACTCCAACATGTTGGTAATCCTAGAAGTGTAGTGATTACGAGCTCCTTTTTAGGTACTATTTCATCGATTTCCTGGAGTTCATCTATGATTCTAGCTGTTCTCACAAACAAGGATGCCACAATGTCTTCCTTTGTTATCTTTATAGATCTCAGTTCATTCTTAAGACTCGAAATTTGAACAACATTCTTGATTGTGAATAATTTGGATAATACCTCATACATCGCTTGAGTAGAATCTTTGTTGGATATATATAGGATGAGGTTATATTTTATTCCATCCACCATTAGTGTTACCACCAATATCTCTGTTTCTTTGAACTTTTCCTTTTCTGCATCACTTGACTCATTTGTAGGCATCTTTACTTTTCCTTTGACTAAATTCGAGACTTTATTCTTCTCGATGATGAGATCTATCCTCTTTTTCCATACCCTATAATTTGATGCTCCTTCTAATTTGTTTTCTCCCTTCATTGAGTTAGACATTGTTCTTGAAGGTGATAGGCTTGACTTCTTATATGAACCTTTTCCTTGATGACCCTTTATTCAAGCTGCTTAAAACTCCTTATTCTCCTTTTAATATATCTTCATGCTACCTTATTCCTTCTTCTTCAACTTAGCTCTGATACCTTGTTAGAAAATCAGAAAGGCAGAAATAATTTCTTTATGTTGATAATCACTTGTGATATTCTTATGTACTTCTTATTAAATTTATTGAGTTTTTCTTTTATCTTAGTTCATTAAGCAATTTCCAATAACAATAACATGAAGATAAAAGACACAAGATGTAGGTAGACAACCAAGAAAAAACCCCTATATAGGGAAAACCCAGTCAACAACTCTTCCTTAATAATTTCACGATATGATCCAAGACTCCTTGACCTAGACGCAAACTTCCTATGACCACCAAGTTAGCCCTTCCCTTCTTCTGTAGATGATAACCTTCCAGCAAAAAAATTGACCTAGATAAAACAACAGGACTTCGACCCAACAATAGCCTAGTAAAACTTTGACCGAGTAGTATCACAACAAAAAATTCGACCTAGAAACTTGGACCCAATAGTAGTAGCAAAAACTTCGACCTCTCTAGCAAAACTTAGATCCTGTTGCAGAACTTTGACCCAATAGCAGAACTTCGACCTACAATGGAACTTCGACCCAAAAATTTTTCTATCTTCCAGTAAATAGCCTAGTAAATCCACACGAGTGAGAGAGAGACAACCCAAAAAGCTTCGACTTTCCTTCTCCAACAAATATTCTCCTTCTTAGCAACTTCACACTTTTTCTGCTTCTTCTTCTTGGATATCAAACTTGAGAGAGTGTCCTCCAAATGAATCGAATTTCTTGTATATATACCCTTTTCTAGAGGTCAAATTACCCTAATGTAGGCCGAATGACTTATTTTACTCAATATTAATTCTTTTTATATGATTCAAAATATAAAAAAGGGTCACATTAAATGGACAATGACTCTAACGCCTCGAGAAAAAAACTAGATGATCTGGATTTAAACAGGAGAGCAACATATTATAGATATAGCCATACATACAAAGATGCAGCAGAAGTAATACTTCATTTCATTACTGTAAAATACTGAAATATGCTTACAAACAGAAATGGAAATAAACTAGCTACGATGATGGTAGCTTATCTCTGAGAAGAGATGTGGCGGCTACATGCCTCTAAACTGTGTTACAATGAAGATTGAAGGCTTATTTATTGTTGAGAAACAATAGAACACCCCAAACATCCAAAAACCTAACCGTAGGAGATGAAATGCCAAACTGTGGGCTCCATTTGGATAAATTCGTACATCACCTTCCCGGGGTTGTAACTTTGGCATACGATCTCCGTTTGACGTGCACAATAGCTCGTTAGAAAGATATATTAGAGGAATATAAGTTTGGGAAGAGAAACATCGATCCATAGACCCATGTTGTTCTTAGTTTTCCCAAAAAAACGTCCTCAAAACAGCTCCGGAAGTTCAGGACCCGAAAAAATGCTAAAAATAGTAAACTGTGCTACAATTAAGGAAGCTGAAAAACTGAAAGAAACAATGGTAGGGGTCCAAGTGGAATTAGTGGGTGGCTACCAATATCCACTTGGATCATTCCTCCCCCATTAGGAAGCAATGGTCCCCATTGTGTTGAGTTCCTCCATGAGATGAGGAAACTTCTGTCGAACTTGGTCCCTCATGAACCACTTGCCCTGGTGAAGGAGTTGGCCTACTTTGATAGCTCGATACAGTTGGATCTTCTGCTGGCGAGTGTGCTTGATCTGTGTGTCCATGAACTGATTAGTTTCATCTTGTTCCATGCAATCTGGATTTAACTCTATGGGTGTGAGCCGTTCTGCAATGTCGGATGTGTCTAGTAATGGTGGAAAGTATGGCCGAAGGCAGTCCATATTGAACACTGGGTGCAGGCCAAGGAATGGGGGATGTTGAGCTCAAATGCATTGTATCCCACAACCTTGGTAATGGTGTAAGTACCATATCAGAGTGGCCTAAGTTTCCGATAGGCTCTGGTAAGGCGTTCCTTTTGTAGATGCAACGAGATTTTGTCGCCCACCTGAAACTTGTGTGGCACCTGATGTTGATAATGTCGCTGCTTGTACTTGGCATTTGATTTCTCCCGAATTTCATGGAATTGATGGCGAATATGTTGGATGTGCTCAATGAAGCTGTTTTCCTTATCTATTTCAGACTGGACATGAGGCAAATCTGCTTGAGTAACTGCGAATGGCATGGCCAGATCAATGGGACATAGTGGATGGAATCCCAAGCCCACCTAAAAAGGGTTGTGGCCAGTCAAGCTATGGAGAGACTGGTTATAGCTATGCTGAACATAGGGGAGGCTCTCATCCCATGTGCATGAATGCTTTGAGTTGTACATGCACAAAATGTGTACAATCATCCTGTTGACAACCTCTGTCTGGCCATTAGTTTGGGGATGGAAGGCTATGGACTTAGTGAGTTTGGTGTCCAGCATCGACCAGAGACTGGACCAAAATTTACTGACGAACCTGCTGTTCTGATCTGAGATGATAGACTGTGGGAATCCAAAGTATACCCGCACTCGTTCAAAGAAGAGTTTAGCAGTGGCTTCTACTGTGATATTCTTCTTGCAGACCGCCATAATGGCCATCTTCGAGAACCTGTCGACAACCACAAAAACACAGTTGTTTCCATGCTTAGTAGAAGGAAGGCTCGACATGTAATCCATGGAGATGGATTCCCAAGGTTGACTAGGGGTAGGCAGCGGGGTATATAGGCCTTGCTTCTTGATGGTCGGTTTGGCAGTGGTGCAGGGAGTGCATGATCTGATGTACTTCCCGACATCCTGTCGAAGATTCAACCAATAGAAATACTTCCGCAGTATTGCCACCGTTTTCTCAAACCTGAAATGCCCAACAACCTAACTGTAGTGTGCTTCCCAAATCATCTTGGCACATTCACTTGAAGGAACACAAAGGTGACCCAAGTGGCATAACAGGGCATCCTGGAGGTAAAAATATGGAACATGTAGACCCTCCAAGAGTGTCTGGTATGTGTGGTCGAATTATGGGTCGTTTTTGTAGAGAAGTGGCCGATCAAAAGTCTCGTGCCCACAAGAGTTGAGCACAATGGTTAACACCAAGATCGGTGGCCGACTGAGGCAATATGTAACATTATTGGTGATGCCCTTCTTATACTTGATATTCAAATGGAACTGTTATAGGTATGTGGACCAGTTATGATGGCGATCATTCTGCAATTTCCCTTGGGTTTGTATGAACTGCATGGGCCAGTGGTCTGTGTGGATGACTGTTTCCTTCCCCAAAATGTAATGTTGCCATTGTCGGCATGCCTGCACAATGGAATACATATCTTTGTCATAAGTGTGATACTTCTGGTCTGTGTCTCACTGTGATATGCCATTGGATGCACGTGTTGTGTAAGGACCGCCCCAATAGCATAGTCAGAGGCATCTATCTCGACCTCAAATGGTTGCTGCAAGTCTGGTGATGCGAGCACTAGTGCCGAGCAGAGGCGATGTTTCAATTCCATGAATGCCTTTTGTTAAGATTCAGACCAAAAGAATTTTGCTTTCGCTCCTCCCTTGGCGACTTGACTCAAGCGCCAAGTTGTTGGGTTGTGTTATATTCTTTCCATAATTATCCCACGTAGTTAACTGAGGGGTTAGATGGGGGGCGGAGCCCCCCCCCTTCGTTGTGCCAATTGCGTAGCGGGGGGGGTTCACAGGGGGTTTGAGGGGTGCAAGTAACCCCACTCAATGGGGTTCGGGGTAGCGCCCCAGAAAATTTTTGTTTTGGACCCTATGTTAGGTTGAGTAGACCTACCTATGGTTTTGTGCATGATTTTCGCACATGGTTTTGGACGTGATGGTTTTTGGTCCATGGTTTTGGACGTGACGGTTTTCGGTCCATTGTATTGGATGCTTCGGCATGTATAAATATGTATTGTAGCATTGAAAAGGAATATAATGAAAATTCAAGATGGTAGTCTCGGTTTTGGGATCTAGGGAAAAATCTTTGTGTATATGTGTTTTATGTGTTATGTTCTCGCATTGTTTATTTTCTGTGTTTTAGAATTCATATGCGGGGAATTTCTGTACGGGGTTAAAACCTACATTTGGTATCAGAGCTGTTTCGGCTTCAAGGGGGCGCCTTTGTTGTTGAGGGGTTTCGCTCGGCCCTGTGGTAGACCTTGTTTAGTGGGAGATCTGCGAGATCGATTCTAGTGGTGAAAGAAGACGAGGAGCAGTGGAAAGATAGAGATCAAGAAATTTAATGGTTAGAGTTTTGAGTTGTGGAAACTCAAGATGGAGGATCTGTTGGCAGATAAAGATTAGTGGATCACGGTAGATCCAGGTACTAAACCAATGGGAGTGTCCGATGAAGAATGGAAGAACTTGGATCGGAAGACAAAGAGCACAATACGATTGTGTGTCTCAAATTCAGTATTTCTGAATGTATCAGGGGAATATACGGTGAAGGCTTTGTGGGACAAGTTAGGGACTTTGTACCAATCTAAGTCTCTAGTGAATAAATTGTTCCTGTGGAAAAGGCTATCTAGCCTGAGGATGAAAGATGGAGACTTGGTGACAAAGCATGTGAACACATTTAATACTGTGGTAAGTCAGTTAGCATTTGTTGATGTTAAATTTTCAGATGAAGATAAGTGCATCAGTTTGTTGTGTTCTCTACCAGATTCGTGGGATAGTCTAGTTATTGCAATAGGTAGCAATGCAATTGCCTTGCAGTTTGATGAAATAGTCTCATCCCTACAGACAGAGGATATGAGATGGAAAAATATGGAGAGCCAGAATGGTGATGCCTTGTTTGTACGAGGACGGTCCCAAAATAGAAACAAAAATAAGTCATCAAGTGGGATATCTAAATCCAGAGGGAGATCTAAATCTCCAGGAAAACCTGTAAAGGTGGTGTACTGGAAATGCAGAAAGGAAGGGCACTACAAAGGGACTGGAAATCTAAAGCTCCTGATAAAAGAAAGGGATCTAATGATGCTCCTTCTGCAGAGGCAAAAAACACCTCAGATGAAGGTGGGGATGTGTACTTGGCTTCTTCAAGTACAGATGTAGATCATGATGCATGGTTGATTGACTCAGGTGCATCCTTTCACTTCACTCCCCATAGAGAGTGGTTCTGCGAGTATGAGAAATATGATGGTGGTGATGTCTTCTTAGGGGATTATAGGAAGGCTAGAATCGTTGGTCGTGGAAAATTAAAGTTGAAGTTGTAAGGTGGAAGGGTTAGAACACTTCCGGGTGTTTTGCATATTCCTGCATTGGCCAAAAATCTGATTTCTGTAAGCAAGTTGGTTGATGCAGGTGTAAAAACAATGTTTGAGAAGGATACTTGCAAGATGGTTCGGGGAGCACTGGTATTGATGCGGGGAGTTCGGATTGGAACTCTGTACAAGCCCAAGGTAGCACTGTTGTTGATGGGTGCAACAGTTCTATGGTTCCTGAAAGTGGAGTAGAAAATCTAGTGGTCTCTAGAGAGAAGACCATGTTGTGGCATTAAAGGCTTGGACATATTGGAGAGAAGGGTTTCCGAATACTTCATGGTAAAGGTATGGTAGAAGGTATGAGTAATAGCTCTCTGGATTTTGATTTCTGTAAAAATTGTGTATACAGGAAGCAGAATCGGTTGAGTTTCCCCTATGGTGGTGAAAGGGTGAAACAAATATTATAACTTGTGCACAGTGATGTGTTTCATCTTGTGAAGGTTCCATCACCGGGTAAGTCTGTATACTATGTATCATTTATAGATGAATTCTCAAGGAATACATGGATATATTTCCTTAAGAAGAAATCTGAAGTCTTTGACAAGTTTAAAGAATTTAAGGCTCT
>APFE030736427.1:0-12299 GCA_000404065.3 Pinus taeda | reverse complement strand
TAATTTGTCCTTGAATTAAATTGGGAATAAAATTGTATTTCCACATCTCATGACAACTTGTAATAGTGAACTAAGTTACTCTGACTTAGCTGGCTTAGTTAATTCGAGTTGAGGGTCTAACTAGAGTTATGTAGAGTGTCTCCCACAATTAGGAGCCTTGGCTGATTTTATTTTGAGTTGTAATTAATTAATCGAGTATAACTGAGTTAAAGTCAGTTAAACTAGTTCCAACTGTTGGAGGAACTAGTGGGAGGTCTAGTAGTGTGGTGTTGCTTGCAGTCCATTGTGGTGTTTCTTGAAGTGTAGTGTGGTGCTTCCTACAATGATCAACCAACAAAATGAAGATTCACTCATAATTAACTCATGCTTGTCAGATATGAGAAAGACACAGTTGAGATTGGAGTTCGGGGACAGTGTACTATTAGTTGTATAATCACCAGAATTGTATAAATGGTGCATGTAGTCAGAGGAAGAGCCTAAAGGAACTGCACAATCCAATGGAGAAAATTTCCTATTAAATATGGGCCTAATTCCTCATTAAATAGTGCAAGGAAATAGGGACTTGGGCAAGCAAGAATTTGGTTGAGTATTAGCTTGAGCTTGTCTAAGAAGTAGTGAGATAGTGAAGAGGTTGCTCGGGCTTGAGCAAAGAATTGTAATATTCTCCTATTTTCTGATTAACGAAATGTACAAATAACAAGGGTTTTTAGTTGTGGCTTTCCCCATAAAAGCATTGTGTAATGTGTGATTTAATTATTTCTCTTACATGCTTTGTGATTTCATCGATCATTTATTATTTCTGCTGATGAGTAGAGTATATTCAAGTCAATTGTTTTAACATATCACAATATGCAATTTGAATCTACAAGGGATTTCTACATGGTATCAAAGCATAAATCACTCTAGAAGAGGAGAATTCGAAGTTGTCCTTGAAAATTGATGGAGCTTTAGTTCAAAGTAGATCTAGAAGACCCTATGTGCAGACTTCTTAATGGAGCAAGAATGTTACTAGTGGGCATATCAATGAGCCAATGTTTAGTGACACAAAAAGGAGTTTTAATCATTGATATTGGCAGAATGAGGAGCAAAGAGATTTCCCTCAGGGAGATCAAGACTCAGAGGGAGTCTAGTTTCAAAGGGAGAAACCCTATGGAAGCTAGTACTTCAAGATCTAGGAAGACCAAACTCATTATTGTAGTAGTTGTAGTAGCAATGCGGAAGCAATAGCAACAACAGTATGAGTAGATTAGATTTAGCTCATGCATGCAAAGTCTCGAGGAGCAAGGAAAATGTTAGAGACTTGGTGGTTGAGAGGGAGCATGAAATACCTCTCAACATGCAGCCTCAGAAACAACCTCAACAAGTTGTGGAGCAAACACAATTGGAGAAGCATAGAGGAGGTTCAGTGGAGACATCCAATGAAGCATAGACCTCTAGTAGGGGGGAATTTTGACCCAAGTGGGCAAAGGGAGCACATGAAACCATACCTCTAGGTGAGAGGTGGGGCGATATTAAACCTTAGTCTAAGAGTTTCAGAAATTGGGTAGGATCCATTGAGGTGTGTTTTGTCTCATGGATCATTACCTTGTTATGGGGGCCCACATTATTCAATAGCAAGAGGATTAGTGTCAATCAGATACTGAGAAATGCAAAGCAGTATTGACAATAGAGCAGGAGACTCAGTAGTAGAGTCAGTAGCAAAACAATTTTCCTAGTAGACATTTGCAGACATAGTTGATTCAGTTTATTTTGTTTGGATGCTTTTTGGTTGTAGATGTTGTAGTAGCAACAACAACAATGACAAGAGTTGCAAGTAGAACATTCCTAAGGTACTAGATTCGAATAGATGTGAATCCCTTTCTTGTTGAGAGGGAGTGTTGAAAATAACAACAATAAATGTTAAAAATAACATCAAGAAAAATCATAATTTAATTTGTCCTTGAATTAAATTGGGAATAAAATTGTTATTCCACATCTCATGACAACTTGTAATAGATAACTAAGTTAATTTGACGTAGTTGGCTCAATTAATTCGAGTTGATGGTCTAATTAGGGTCATGTAGAGTGTCTCCTACAATTAAGAGCCCTGGTTGATTTTAGTTTGAGTTGTAATTAATAAATTGAGTCTAACTGAGTTGAAGTCAGTTAAACTAGTTCTAATTGTTGGAGGAACTAGTGGGAGGTCTAGTAGTGTGGTGTTGTCTATAGTCTAGTGTGGTGCCGCCTGAAGTACAGTGTGGTGTTGTCTACAATGAAGTGTGGTACTGCTTGCAGTGATCAACCAGTAAACTAAAGATTCAGTCATAATTAACTCATGCATGTCAGATTTGAGAAAGACTCAGTTGAGATTGGAGTTAAGGGACAATGTACTATCAGTTGTATAATCATCTGAATTGTATAGATGGTGCATGCATGGCAGAGGAAGAGCCTAAAGGAATGCGCAATCCAATGGAAGAAAATTCCTATTAAATATGGGTTTAATTCCTCATTGAACAGTGCAAGGAAACAGGGACTTGGGAAAGCAAGAATCTGGCCAAGTATTAGCATGAGCTTGTCTGGGAAGTAGTGAGATAGTGCAGAGGTTGCTCGGGCTTGAGCAAAGCATTGTAATCTTCTCATATTTTCTGATTAATGCAATATATAGATAGCATGGGTTTTTAGCTGTGGCTTTCCCCAGAAAATAATTGTGTAATGTGTGATTGAATTCTTTCTCTTATATGCTTTGTCATTTCATCGATCATTTATTGTTTCCGTTAATGAGTAGAGTAGATTCAAGTCAATTGTTTTAGCATATTACAATATGCAGTTTGAATTTCTACAAGGATTATGGTGAAGAATATGAGTCAGAAATAAGCTTGTGGGCCTAGTCTTGCCTTGAGGGAGTGACACATCCCTAAGTTAAGAATATAGAACTTACAACGTTAGGACATAACTAATAAGACAATTGTTTGTACCCTCTTTGTTACAGGGAAAATTTTGTAAAACAAAGACCAGTAAGGCGACTATACCATCCTATTTACACTTTCAGTTCTTCATTTGCTTAATGAAATGAAATTCCTCAGGGAACATGAATAACCTCATAATGGTGTATCCCATGATTCACACTCTCTTCTAGTGGACATATATCCCTAGATCCACACTATATACAATGGTGCAATATTTTGCAACAAAATGGACAATATTTTTGACACTATTCAGAGACTGGTTGAATTGACCAGTTATCCCAGGACAACTAGGAAAGTTTCTAACAACAGATCCCTCCCAACATGGAATTTTCCTGGAAGTCTTTAAGTAACACAACTCTCAATCTATTGGTTGAAATCACGAGGGAAGTAAATGATGACCTATATTGCAGTGGCCCTCTAACGTAGTTTTTTTCACCTTCCAAAAATATGAGGCATTTATTTGTCGTCATCCAACTATTCATGTGCTAATGGGGTAACCACAACCAAGACAAAAGGATGCTACATTTGTTGAAGGGCATGTCACTGCCACTATTCTTCATAAAAGAATACCTTGCCTCTATTGTATGAGCTTACATCTCAAATAGTCATTAGGCACAAGAATTGAATAAATGAAATGACATTACCCTCGAGAATCATACATTGAGCTAAACTATAAAAATGCTTGACATTGAGTTGAATGTGGTTGATATTAGCATGCCCAAATAACCATTTACATGTTAGAAGCTATATGTTATATATAACAATACATGCTCCGATGAGTACTCAAGGATTTCATATTGCACTCTAAACTTGCTTATGTTTAACATCTAACGCTTCCACGAATGCCCTTTCGTTCGACATGCTTAGGAGAGGATAATTGAAGCATTGTGCAGATACAAGTTTTTTCTCCCAACTTATAGTGGAGATTTGGATTCCTTCCCTCTATTCACTATGTTCTATAACTCTTGGGTTTACTTACAACTTAGCATTTGTTAAAAGCTTTTGCTCTTTTATGGCTTGGAAGGTCCAAAAATTAATGATATCATGTGAAGTAGTCTAGGAAACAAGTCTCAAGTTTTATAATAACTTACATGAGAAGAGTTAAAGAAATGAAAGCTAAACAATTATTCTCTTGGTTTTAATGGCACATTCTTTCCACTAAGAAATATAACACTTTACAAATGCAAAAATCTTATGAATGGTCTTTGAACACCTAAACCTCAAAAGTCATAAAAATAATCACCTAACCTAAGTGACCATTTCTTCAATAATCTTTAAGAAAAACTTAATTTAACTAACAAATCTAGAATTAAAATAAATCTAAACCATCAAATAAATATACTTTATAAAAGCCATTTCTATACTATTCATGCTCACAAATTTAATTAATAAAACTATATGTTATTAAGCTATTACATCTATTCTATCCCTAATTGTTAATGTGTAATAAGTGAGAAACACTATTCAAAATATTTTTTAGAGACTTAAATGCCTATTGTATCCATCACATGTATTGCTTATTTTTTGCTTTTAAGTTAATTATTATTTTTAAAATAAAAAATAAATTAGATTTGTTGGATTGGTGCAGGTGGTCGGTGGCGTAATTTTCAAAATTTGAATTCATGTCATCATTAGAAGGGCATGGTTAGAAAAGAAAAACGGTTGTTTTGGAAAAAGCATAAATTAAATAAATCAGAAAAAAGCATAAATTAAAAAACAAATAATGAAAAGATAATCACCACCGTCATTAAACATTAAATGCGATTCGAAGTTTGGACGCCTGGCGGGAGAGTGATGTGTCGCTGGTCGGCCTGGATACAAAGCAGAGGCTGATGTCGTGGTAGTTTCTTCGCAGGACTTCTAAGCCGAGAAGAAACAACGTGGCATTCCTCTTTCATTTACTACAGAGCTCCAGACAGGGTATTCCTCTGGCATTTACTACAAAGCCCCAGGTCTGGGAAGAATCCGAGAAGCCGAGCCAGGCAAAGCTAAGACGGTTGGAAGCTGTTATATGAAAAGGGTATTCCGTTGGCATTTACTACAGAGCTCCAGCTCTGGCAAGAATGACGGTTGGAAGCTGTTATATGAAAAGGGTATTCCGTTGGCATTTACTACAGAGCTCCAGCTCTGGGAAGAATCCGAGAGGCCGACCTGGGCAAAGCTACGACGGTTGGAAGCTGTTATATGAAAAGGAATTGGTTGATCATGAGTCCACCCCCATTCCTTCGAGCCAAAAATAATGGCAATTCACGCCGTTTTTTCTTGCGGAAAAAGGAGGACGGGATAACTGCACAATATCATGCACTTCCTGCAACAACACAAGACTCAAATGAAAGCAACGGTGAGCTGGATGATGCAAAGATGACACTAAGCGACGCAGAGAAAATTAGAGTTGAGATGATGATCAAGAATGGCGGCATTCACATTGTAGCATTAAGTTCAGATTCAGAATGCGAATGTGAGGTTAATTACGCAGCAGGGAGTTCGGATGCATAGGGAGTTCATGTAATGTGATGGTCTCTTCGGTGGCCATGGACGCAGAACAGAGCAGAGTTGGACTTGAGAGTTCAGGCGATGTCATGGCGGCCTTCTTGATTATTTGTGGCGTCTGCTGTGCTGTTGATGGCGGCCTTCTTGGTTGTTCATGGTGTCTGCTCTGTTGTTTTTGTTTTTTATAATTTTATTTTTGGCTTACTGTTTCCATCGATTTTGGTATTGTTAGCTCTCTGGCTGTTATCTTCTGAATTTTAAGCATGGCCATGCCGATTTTTGGTTTGATATCTATTTGCTTTTTTTACTCTGGTTGCTTTCTCCGCTTAGCTTCGCTATTACCAGTGGTTTTCATAATTTTATCCATGGGGTTAATGAATGGGAAATGAAGGCGGTCCAACCCAGACCGAAAAAGCCAGACGAACGGGATGGAGGTGCTGATGAGCATCTGAGCTAGTGGCAACTTCCCCTACCGGTTCCATAAGCATTCGCAAGTATAGTTTCCTCATCGAGATGTGCGAGCCTCAAGCAAAGATCAATGATGCCATCGCCTTTTCGTCTGATTCGTATTATTCCAGTCACTAGCCAGGTATCTAAGTGCATAAAGCCCTAAGGAATAGCCAGAACCTATCGCCTAGGCTTGGCACTCCGATCTGAATCGAAACAGCCGATGCAGATTCCACTGATGCAATGGGCACAGATGAAGATACAAATTATAATGTGACTTGTCAGATGAAGATACAAATTATAATGTGACTTGTTTTAAAGTTTAGAAATCTTCAAATTATAATGTGATTTCTTTTAAAGTTTAGAATCGATGCAGATTCCACTGATGCAATGGGCACTGCTTCATATCTCTCATTTTTAGACACAAATTATAATGTGATTTTTTAGATGCAAATTATAATGTGATTTCTTTTAAAGTTTAGAACCAGCAATGTGAAGGAAAGAGATAGGTCCATCAGCTTTTGGTCCAAAACCTATGGATCATCCTCATTTCAAGCACAATCACAGTTAATATTTTCCTGCCCTCGGGTTGTTTTGGTCTCTTTTTAATACATTTTTATAGTGTTACTGGCTCTTTAATCCTTTTTATGAGATTTTAGTTATTTTTTTAATATTTCTTTTACATGATTTTTTGGTTTTATTTTTGTTAGGTTCAATGCGTGGGAAATTGTCTCTAGCCCTAGCAGTGGGGCCAGGAGAAGGTGAAGGAGGAGGTGTAGTGGAGGCAGGGGAAGGCGAAGGAGGAAGTGCAGTGGAGGCAGGGGAAGGCGAAGGAGAAGGAGGAGGTATTTTCGGTTAAATTTAACTCCCATTCTTCTGCATAATTATATTAGAAACATTTTTAAGAATTTATATTATGTGCCTTGTAATGCAGGTAAATAAAGGTGGATGTGCACTGTTGAATCTCTGTGTGCTTCTCACAGTGAGGCAGAGGGTGGAGTGCGAGTCCTCTTTGTGATCAAAACCCCTGTAAGCCTCGTCATTTTCTCCTGACATATGTAGGATGTACGAGTTTCTGTTTTTGCATAGGATGGACTTACTTCTACCTGTAATTTGTGTTAAATACTTTCTTGTAATTTACAATTTCTGGTTAATATCTCTCATTTTTTCAGAAAATTAAATTTCTTTTAGGCCCTCGACTCCTTTGGGGTGGTGGCAGCAAAAGCGAATTGGTAGGCGGATGCAATAAATGCTGCTATCTCGCCTAACACATTCGACATTAGTAATCGTTCTGGAAACACACGGGTATACACCTTCGATCGACACATCAGTAAGGAAACATATTCCAACACATCGATCGGGAAAGCATCGAAGGAAGGGTAAGCTCCCAATTTCTCACGAGTTTTTGTTTTCATGGTGTTTTTTAAATATTTCTCATTATATTTTTCTGGTTTTGTTTTTGTTGTGTTCAATGGGCCAGGAAATTAAGGCTTAACCCAAACAATTCAACTAATGAACGTTCCAATGCTCCATGGGTGCAGCAAAGGCTAAAGGTCAGGTATGTCTGGTTTAATTTATCAAATGATTATATGATGTGTGTTTTGAAATTCAAAGGGGCTATTCAAGGTTTATGATTTCTGGTTTTTGCAAATGTACTTAATTCTACCTAAAGTTTTTGGTTTCTCTTTCTTTCCCTAGATATATTCCATGAAGTCAAATGCATATTTGATATTTTAGGAAGAAATCGAAATATAGATATTTAGATTCCTTCCATCACTCCCAATATACTTTTCCACTGTTGTTTGTTCCTCAGATTTTACTACTCCAAACAAACTTAAACAACTAAATTTACACTAATTAAAATGGCCCATGTAAATAGTCTTCCAAAGGAAAAAGACAATTGTTGGCATGCATACAAATAATACTCAAAAGATTAAAATCCAACTATCTTCTAGGAAGTTTCAACTTTCTTTAATAAGAAAACTATATCTTCATACAATAAATTCTTCCACCAGATTTGCAAATTAGTCCAAAAGGATTTTGACTAGTTTCAACATCATTGCTTGCCATTATGGCAGTTTTCTTTTGAGAGATCAGTCCCCTATAAACATGCAGAAAGGAGAATTACAGATTTAGATCTCACCTATGTCATTATTTCCATGATTGTAATTTAGCTTAAGCCTAGTGTAAGGGGCTTATTGAACTTCATTCCAAGGATTCTCCACCAATAATAATCAAGTCATCTCCAACTACATTAACAATCGTTCTTACCAAAGAAAAACATTGATCGATGAAATAGACATATGCCTCCAAACCAGCTGCTTAAGGTCCAACATCAATGTGTCATTTTGTTATGATGGAAAACTCTAAAAAATGCTCAACCCTCTTTCTATTTGACTCCATTTCTCCATTTGCAAGATTAACAAGAAATCTGACATGGTCCCTATGCATGAACATCTGTCCCTTATGGGCACTTCCATCCTTATAGATAGTTGCATATATAGGTTAAGGCCGTGTATAACATATATGTTCAACTTTGCCTACCCATGTCTCTGTTACAAATAGCGACAATAAATGTTTCATTTTCGTTGGGTATGGTCGAAGACACTTTATGCTTACCCAACAAAATGATGGGTAACTTCTGATTCCAATTTGGGACTAGTGGTCCTCTCGAGAACACTTGGGAACCCCAAAATATCATCCTTGCTTCAACATCTGGTTGCTAAAATGAATTTTGTAATCCATTGAAGCCACCACAAGATCTCCAAGGAGTGATGACCTTTTCCCTTGTGTTTGATTGCTAAAGAAAACAAAGGAATGTCAAAATGTAATTGCTTGCTCGAAAAACCTTCATTTTACTTATAATCCTATCCTCCATTGACTCAAGAGCTATAATCACTTTTCTCCATAAGCCGTCATTCCTTTTCATTCTCCATAATTTTTTTGTTGCTAAATCTTTTTCAAATATATGAATATTCTTTAATTCCTCTATACTCTTTACGATTTGCAATCTTTTTCCTCTTAAAAAATGGTATTCCTTCCCTTTATCTTTTTCCGTTCATAGGAAGCTAAAGCACCTTTTTCTATATTTTTCCCAACATTCCTTTTGGTATCTAAAGCTAAAAAATGCCAATAAATAGGTATCCCCTCCAAAACTAATTTGACCAAAGTTAGCTTGCCTTTTTTGGATAACCATCGATAGCAAGAACTAGTCATCCTATCTTAAAATTTATTCATAGAGCCAACTATAATCCTTGAAACTATAGTTAGTAGGCTTAAGGAAAAACCTTAGATATTTTAACCTTGCATCAATATTTATCAAATTGTCTCTCTACCTTCCTTTAGGCTATTGAATAACATTAAAGATTTATGAACATTCACATACATCCATTTTGCATTATTGTGCAACTCAAGGATCTCTTTATACTTTTCTACTTCCACAATCGTTACTTGCACAATTGTTCACATGCCAAACAAATTTTCTTCATGTACAAATAGTAAATATGCCAAGGAGAAATAGGCTCTCATTTTAATACCCTTTATAGTAGCTTCCCTTTTAGATCTCGGACAATTTTTCTTCATTTACAAATAGTAAATATGACAAGGAGAAATAGGTTCTCATTTTAATACCCTTTATAGTACCTTCCCTTTTAGATGCATTCACCATTTCTCTCAAACCTTTTGCAACCAACACTAATAAATAAGGAGACATAGGGCATCCCCACATTAGACCCCTAGGAAGTTGAGAAAATGCACCCCATAATCTAATTTACTACTTAAGATCTCATCCCAATTTGAATAAAAATAATCCCATGATCTAATGAGCTCACCTTGTAATAAGCCTTAGCTAAGTCTTTACTACTTAAGAATCAAGATCTCATCCCAATTTGAATCAAAATAATCCCATGTTCTAAAGAGCTCACCTTGTAATAAGCCTTAGCTAAGTCTAATTTCATCATAATAGTTGAATTTTTTACTTTTTCTTATATGTAGTCCTCGTTGTGCTATTCCTCACCACATTTTGAAGAAAACCAAACAACTCTTTTGAGACAAAGTTAGGGGAATTTTTTCTTTTAAGCCTATTTGTTGTAATTATTGTTGGAATTTTGTACACAAAATTGCATAGTGAGATAGGGCTATAATCATCAAAATTTTATGGATCATTTTGCTTTGGAAGAGCTATTAATGTTTCATTCAATGCAATAATAATTCACTAGAATTCTAGATTTTTTTATCACTCTCAGCTACTCCTATTCTAGGAGGTAACAAAAACACACATAAAATTTTATTGTTCAACTATGTGGACTTAGTCTATTTGGTTTCTTAAAAGGTTGTAGAAGTGATTTTAGTCCTTCTTTGGTTACTTTAGCTTCAAGTTCTTCATTTTGTTGTTCTTCAATCACTATTATGTTTGTCTTACGAGGTTCTTGGAATAAAATTTTGAAGTGCTTTACTCCTCCTAATGCCATCTTTGAGAATTTTCTTAGCTTCCTCCCATCTTTCTTACTTATCTCCCATATATTTTTTGATGTTCTTTTGATGTTTCATGTAGTTTTGGAAGAATTTAGTATTCTTGTTGCCCTCTATAAACCAAGTCGCCCTATTATTTAGTCTCCACTCTATTTTTATAGCCCTATTCTTTAGTCTCCACTCTACTTCTTCTTGCTCCAACAGATTAATTTTATTTCTTCTAAATTTTTTAGATTAATATTCTCCTTTTTTGTAATGATTCGTACCTTTTATGTTTCAAACAATTTCTTGATCTATTCCTTGGTCTCAGTAAGATTTTGTTGATCATTATAGGAGTCTTTCTTTTCCCACTATGCTATTATGTTTTAAACTTTCATCAAATTTATTCCCGATAGATAAATAGTTGTCTCCCTTGTACAAGGTTCATATTTCTTCCAATTATAGGTGATCAAATTTCTGTAACCTTCTTCTTTTAGCAAATTATGGCTAAGTTTGAAGGGTTTTTGATTCTTCTTCTCATCTTTTTTCTAATTGTAACAATATGGATAGATGGTCTAAAGGTCTCCCTAACCTTACCCATGACTCAAGTCGCTCCACATCCTCCAAAATCTTTTTTGCTACCAAAACCCTTTCTAATTTGCTTGATACCCGCTCCCTTCCTTTTATAAAGTTCCTTTATATTGGAACTGAGCTATTAGGCTCGACATCACAAGACCCTGAATCTTCCAAATCTCTAAGGTAAGTAATCTATCAATGAGTTGTTAGAATTTTGGGCACTAGACTTAGTGCACACACACACACACACTAGATCTGATAACTTCTTATTAACTTTACACACCTAATGAATTAAAACACATTGATGTGTTTAACTAGAAACAAATTTAGCACAACAGAACTTATAAAACCAACAATTAGATCATGCACAATAAACACAAAATTTCAGCCCCAAATCATAATTCTTATCAGTCCTTCAACAAGAACCTAGGGTTCCCATACCAAGGAAAATGACCCTTTTACAATGCTCAATAAAATGTCAAGTACAAGGGAAAACTTAGACATAAAAACCCATATTTTGACCCACAAAAAATTACTTAGAGAAATAACAATTGAAGGGGAACTTGTAACTCGCTCCCCTGGAGATTATGGCTTACTAGAAACTCAACTGTTGAACTGGAATCAGCCCCAAGACAAGCTTGGCCTCCTTGGAGTGCTTTCTACCCTCTCTCCCTACTCATGACCTCTCTGGAAATTGTATGGCCTATGCACTTGTCAAATAAGGAAATAAATCTCCACAACAAAAGGACCCTCAACTCGGTCCTCTCTTCTTGTTCAACTTCCCTTAAATTTCTCTATAAATCTCCCTTAGCAATTTCTCCTCAATATTATTTTTTCAGCTACATCCTCTTCGCCCTCCGTAGGCCTTGTTGGCCCTCTATAGGCCCCCTCGGCCTCCACAGTTTCGAGGCCTACTCAACCTTCTCCACAAGATGCTATATTGCCAACCTGCCACAAGCCCTCTCGACCTTCGATAGTTCTAAGGCCTACTCGGCCTTCTCCTTCACAAGATTCTCTCTTGCCAACCACCTTCCACAGGCCCTCTCGGCCCTAAAGGTTCGAGTCCTACTCAACATCCTTCTCCAGAGGATGCTCTTTTGCTAACCACCTTCCATAGGCCCTCTTCTCCCTCAAAGGGGTTTGAGTCCTCCTAGGCCTTCTCCTCTATAGACCCTTGTAGCCCTCCAAAGCTATGAAGCCTACTTAACCACAAGATGCTCTCATGTCAACCACCTTCCACAAGCCCTCTTGGCCCTTAAGAGGTTTGAGGCCTACTCAACCTTCTCCTCCACAAGATGCTCTCTTGTCGACCACCTTCCACAAGCCCTCTTGGCCCTTAAGGGGTTTGAGGCCTACTCAATCTTCTCCTCCACAAGATGCTCTCTTGTCGAC
>APFE030736412.1:0-22390 GCA_000404065.3 Pinus taeda | reverse complement strand
ATAGTGAGGCTGCGCAAAAAAGGGGTACTCCAGCCTCCCTCGACTCAGAATTTGTAAACGATGAGGTCTGAGTCACGTGAAGAGGACCTAAATGTAAACATAGTGCTCAGAAGCAATATCATGAGGAAGAAGACTGCCCTACATTAATAGTGAGCCTATGCAAAAAAGGGGTACTCCAGCCTCCCCCAACTCAGAATTTGTAAATGATGAGGTCTGAGTCGCGCGAAGAGGACCTAAATGTAAGCAGTAAGAAGAAAGTGTGTGGGTTCGCAAGGCTCCTACAAAGGAACCTGAATTTGATTTGGAGCATGCGAAGGAGACATTCATGGAAGTTAATAAGAGCTTCCCAGAGACCTCCACTTTAGGTAGTAAGGATCAACTAGAGCCAGATATGGATGCTTCAATGCTCACTACCTTTCTGGAGACATGCATGAAACTACTACATGAAAGCAAGGCTATAAAATTATTACATGAACTTATCACTAGGTGCGTCAGGAGAACCACGCGTGGTCCAGAAACTTGGAAAGCATGCATTGCGCATAGGAAGGGAAGTGAGATTGTCTGTGAAAATTGGAGAGTATGAAATGGATTAGGTAATTTTGGAACTAGGATCGGACGCAAATGTACTGTTGAAACAAAAATGGGAACGCATGGGCAAACCCACACTACAATGATCTCCTATCCAATTACGAATGGTGAACCAGCAGAAGATCTTACCTAGGGGAAGATTGCAAGGAGTAACTGTGGATATTGAAGGTGCAAGCGCGCTGGAAAATTTTGAAGTGATAGAGATTTTCAATGACAACAATCCCTATCCTACACTACTAGGAATATATTGGGCCACCGATATGAACGGAGTAATAAATATGAAGACGCAAAAAATGATTTTTGAGAAAAAATCACTATGCGTAGTGGTGCCTTTAGACCCTGCGAAAGGAGCGTGCTACACAGAAACAGTGCATGACGACGAGAGAGAAGACGAGTTAGATTTTATCTAAAAAATAACTACTTGGGAACAAGATTGGGTGAATCCTACAACCAACGGCCGGATTTTGTGGGAGCACAAAAGCTCCTGCACATCAAATATCGATGAGGAAATAGAACGATGGCAGAACTGGTTACACGAGGTAACCACGCCCAATTGCAACATGATGGTAAGATCATTGCATTGCGTGAAAACAGAGGTAAGGGATCTGCCTATGTATGATAGGTTGACAACGGTGGATGAATTCTCGAACAAATTTGAAAGCACAGTGCCAGAACAGTAGTGATTCAATGCTCTGAAATGGGCACTACGCGCGATGCCCACAAGGTGGTGGGGTACACATCAGAGAAGTTTTGAGGATTGGTGTGGATGCAGAAGGATGGTGTGCCTACGATTTGGGAAACCCCATATGTGGCTAGCAAAAAAATATGATGGACAGGATGATCCACGTACACACCTTGCGAAATGGACCAAGTTCTACAGGGAAGAGCCACAACCTGAATGGGTACACTTGTTCTATCATACCCTCGATGTCATACCCATGAATTGGTATACTGAGATGGAGCTCTGCCATGGTACGAGCGAATGGGATATCTTGCATGAGGGATTTCTATTAACTTTCACATTTGAAGATCATTGGTGGGATACTATTGACGATGCGCTACATGCAGTAAAAGCAGCTATCTTCAAAATACCCCCGGAACCAATGGAGGTACTTCAGCCAGAATGGGCGACACTGTTGAGCTGTGCACTGAGTGTTATAATGTAAATGTTGAGGAGGATGATGAGGACCCACGAAATATTAACATTCCAAAAACGGAAGGTTGTCGCAAGGTTCGAGGACCATCGATTGAGGATCCTGACATCCCCGCACTACTAAAAATGAAGCAGGTAAACATTGGAACAGAGGCGGAGCCAAAGTACGCAATGCTTGGGGACTATTGGGATGATGCCATGGTGGATAAGGTTGCTGATTTACTCTGTGAATATCAAGACTTGTTCCCGACCAAAATTATGGACATAAAAGGGATCATTGGCGATTTAGGGATGATGAAGATCACTCTGAAACCCAACGAGAAGCCGGTTAAGCAGCAGCCTTACCTCTTGAATCCAAAATATAAGTAAAAGGTCCACGAAGAATTAGACAAAATGCTCGCAGCCAGAATTATTGAGCCAGTGGAAGAATCTGACTGGGTGAGTCCTATGGTAGTGTAGGAGAAAAAGCAAAAGAGAGAAATAAGAATATGTGTGGACCTCATGAAGCTGAACAACGCTTGTGTACATGATCCATTCCCGACACTGTTCACAGATGAAGTACTGGAGGATGTTGGTAGTCAAGAAGCATACTCATTCACGGATGGGTTCTCAGGGTGCCATCAAATCAAGATCACGTCGAAAGACAGGAGCAAAATGACCTTCGGAACAGAATGGGGCTGCTTTCAAGAAACCGTTATGCCGTTTGGACTGAAGAATGCCCTAGCTATCTTCTCATCCGTCATTGTGGCTGCATTCAAAGAATACATCAACAAGTTATTGGAGTTCTATCTGGATGGTTGGACCGTCTTTCGATTAGTTAAGCACCACGTAGCAATCTTATGCTTGATGCTGGATACTTGTCGTCGAAACCAGATTGCACTGAACCTCAAGAAGTGCACATTCCACGTTCCCTTTGGAAACCTACTAGGACATGTGGTCTGCAAGCAAGGACTGATGGTGAACCCTACGAATATTACTGTTATTTTAAATTTGGAAGCACCACGAAGTATTAAACAACTATGCACTACCTTGGGACACACTGGATAATATAGGAAGTTCATCAAAAGTTATGCCCAAACAATAGCACCGATGGAAAAGCTATTGAAAAAGGATGTTACATATTGCTAGAATGATGATTGCATGAAGAGTTTGGATGTCCTAAAGGGGAAACTAGCCTCCACTCCAATCCTGGTCTTCCCAAAATGGGATGTGGAGTTTCATGTACATGTTGATGCGTCGTGTATTGCGTTGGGAGCAGTACTCACATAGGAGGGTGCAGAGGGCGTGGATCACCCGATCGTGTTTGCAAGTCAGAGATTGTCCAAATCCAAAAAGAGCTATTCCATCACCGAGCGTGAGGGCTTAGCAGTGATGTGCACACTCCAAAAATATTGACACTATTTACTCAAAGGACATTTCAAGATGTATACCAACCATTTCGGGTTGAAATACCTAGTCAATAAGCCTGTGTTGGGGGGGCACATATGCAGATGGCTCTTATTGTTCCAAGAATATTATTTTGAGGTCATAGTCAAACTTGGACACCTAACGCAGGACCATATCACTTGTCGCGAATTGAGATGAGTGAGGAACCCACTAATTTCAAGGAGGGCCTACCTGATGTACAACTCTTTGTGGTGCATGTTGCGGAAGGGCACTTCGAAGATATAATCCATTTTCTGAAAACAGGGATTGCGCTCAAGGAATACTCTGTCCAACAGAAGAAGGAATTGTTGGTGCATGCGACAGATTTTTCTGTCATCACGGGGCACCTATACAAAATCGGAAATGATGAGATATTGCGAAGATATGTACTTGAATTTGAATGAAGCCAGATCCTCTCAAAAACACATGGGCGTGCTACAGGAGGACACTATGCAGGACGCACAACCACACAGAAGATTCTTTGTGTAGGGTTATGGTGGCCATCCCTACACTAGGATTCGAAAGCGCACTGTAAAGCCTACGATATCTGTCAAAGGACTGGAAAACCATCGTGGAGGGATGAGATGTCGTTAAATCCACAAATGACACTACAACTATTTAAAAAATGGCCAATCGACTTTGTGGGACCAATCAAACCTCAGGAAAAGATGGGCACATGCTACATCATCATCATGACGGAGTACCTGACATGATTGGCAGAAGCGCAGCCAGTCAAATACTGCACGGCTGCTACGGCTGGGAAGTTTTTGTTCAAAAACGTGTTGACCCAATTTGGCTGTCCAAAAATCTTAATGAGTGATCACGGAACACATTTCCTGAATGAAACCATCAGCGTGTTCACAGAAGAGTTCTAGGTATATCGTCATAAAAATACACCGTACCACCCACAAGCTAATGGGACAGTAGATGCATTCAACAAAATACTGGAGACTACGCTGACCAAAGTGTGCAAGGCGCAACGAAACGATTGGGACCTACACGTATCTACCATGCTATGGGCTTACAGGACAACGTGTAAGAAACTGATGGGACAAACACCTTTCTGTTTATTTTATGCCGTGGAAGTTGTCATGCCGATGGAATATATCATACCTAGTCTGCGAATAGTAGAATTCACAAGGATGACGAACCGTGAAGCTCTGGAGGAAAGGCTTGTGCAATTAGAAGAACTCGAAGAAGAACTATTTTTGGCTGGATTTCATCAATAGGTACAAAAATAGCATGAAAAAGCCTGGCACGACTGCCATATCAAGTTGTGCACCTTCAAGGTAAACAACTTAGTGTTGCTATATGAAAATAAGTTTGAAAAATTTCTGGGAAAATTCAAAATGCACTGGGGTTGGGATCATACATGGTTAAGGAGGTCATAGACAGAGGTGCATCCAGTTAATCAAACTAAATGGAAAACCCTTTCGAGGCAAAGTAAATGGCAGTCGCTTGAAGCCCTACATGAGTGGGCTGGCTACCTAACTAACTGGCCAAAGCATAGTCTTCACAACCTAAGGAGTCAGACAAGGGCGCAGGACTATAAACATATGCAATGGATGCTGGTACAGATATAAGGACAAAATTCAAACATGGAGGAACAAATGCAGTAGGTCTAGCAAGTAGCAGCTTAGTGTGTGGCAGACATCAGCACCGTATGGGAACAGTTGGAGGGACTCTGCACCAAGATCACCGCTCCGACAGAGTGACTCGAGGGTGAGTCACAATGTTTGTGTTGGGGGCCTATTGGGTATGGAATCCCCTCACAGCGTGTTTTCAGGCTCAAAGCCCAAGTTTTGAGTACTATTGTTGTAAAGACTCCACAAATTGTTGGCGCGAAGCGCAAATTGTATGTTAGAGTAATAAGTTTGTCCACCATAAGTTTTGAAGGTAGTGTCGGCCTACCCATGGTCCACGAACCATGGGATTGTATAAATAGAGCAAGGTTCTAAATTGTGAAGTAGTGAAGGAATGGAGTCTAGAAGATAGCAAGTTAGAGAGAAAGTCTAAGTGTTTTTGGGTCGTAGTAGTAGGAAGAGGCTCTGCAACTGAGTGCGTGGACCCCTGCAGTTGAGTGCACAAGGTAGAGTTGGGTCTATAACTAGGGAAAGAGATAATAAAGAGAAGTTTGACTCCAAATCTTGTGTATTTGTTTTGAGTTATTATATGGTTGATATCTTTTACAATTGTACTGTTTTATTTATCGCGCGCACTTATATGAATGATGAACACTGTTATGTATAACTAAACACGTACAGATAAGCTAAGTGATCAACTAATATCGGGTGATAACATGGATCGAGCCCCAAGTAGGGCTGTGCGAAGGCAACATCGCAAGCTGTGAGGTACTGATAGGTGCGTGTAGCGACGTGCACGTAGGGTCAAACCATGAACCACCGAAAATCATTAGACATCCCTAGGGTGCGGAAACCTAGTTCTATCACCCTCCCATACTACTATGGGTGAGATCTCAATCCGCGTTCCATGGGATATTTCCGAAAGGGCCAGTAGTACTGGGAATTATTTGGCTAAATCATCTCCAAACCTAGGTCAGGCTCCTACAAGCCAACAAGTAGGGAGACTCCAAAACGAAGCTAAGGCAAAATTTTGGAGGGTGGTTGTAGCCGCTACAACACTTGGCAACACATTGGTATAATTCCAGCTCCCTAATGGACCTTGTTCATGAAAAGTAAGTCTAACACCTCCGGAAGTATTGTTTAGTTCTCAGTTCTTCTTGGTTTCACACTAGACGATTGTAAGATGTAGCATTTTCCAGGCTCTTGGTCGATTGACACACATTCCAAGCCAAGGCAACATAGTTGTTTTGATTGGGATTGAGGGGTATATTGGTGCATAAGCAGTATAGTCGTCAGAGTCTTAGTTCCATCTCTGGTGTTGCTTTGCTGCCAGCAGGCCTAGAAAATACCCCAATGGAGTCACACAGGTACTGTTAACACCCAGGTTGTTCCCTATGACTCCCAAGGGAATACGGCCGGGGTAACCACTAACCAAGCTTTGGAATATAGGTCCTAGCCTACCTATAATCAAAGAGGGATCTCTCTTTAAGTTTTGGCTCTGTTTTGTGAAGATTTTAGGCTAGCTATAAGTTTTAGTTTTTGTTTTGAGACTTTGGTTGTGAACTGTTGTTGCGAGAAGGGCATGAAATGTGTAAAAGATGCTAGTCCATTGGGCATATGGAGTCAGAAATCTGAGACAATCCTGGTGCCTGTGATGGAGAAAGTTTTACTGCAAGGCTAGATGGCTATTCTTAATATAAATTTCTGATTAGTGAGTGAAACAATGGGAAATGGAATTACAGACAGTGTGATAACAATTTGAACACAATTTCTACTTAGTAGCATACATGAATTACTAAATAGTAACTGTGAAATATTCAGGGTTTATTGGAGCAGTTAAGAATTCCAATTAAACAGCTAAAGTCATAGAAAACATTTATAGTGAAGATAGATTGAGATCAGGGTGTCTCCATGGACAAATCCTGAGCTATTCTTTTTCTTTCTTCCTAGTATTTAGAACAACATATGAGAGATGTGAGGTTAAACCAATAACAAAACATTGACAGAGATAGAGAACATTTATTATATTAAGCCATGGCACTAGAATCCTATAGCATTCAATGGTTCCAAGACAGCATGCATCAGTAAGACCCAATTCCTGTAACTCCAAGCTTTATTTATATCATCCTTTCAGAAATTGCAGCCGAGTTCTCCTTTCTTCACCAGAAAACAACCACCCCCTGCAAGCTTATGCGAGGGGGAATATATACAATCGGTTTTACAAAATATCTGAACCGCTGAGTCATTTGATAGATTAAATACGCTCACCAACTTTACAAAATAGCAGATAAGGAAGTTATTGCTACCCTAAATGTAAGATAAATAGTCTTTAATTATGTCAGAACTCTTCTTGACCTTTCTGAGTCGGTTGAGCATTCTGCATTAATGTTGAATGATGTGTGTTTATACTTTGTCATGTTGTAGCTTTCTCAACCCTGTTACCTGTAGCTGTCAGTGTTGCTTTTAGTGGCCGAATCTTCCTGCTAAGTTGGTTCATTCCACTTTTCTCTAGTCATAGTGTATGCATCATATTTTCTGAATATGATGACTTATGTTTTTTGATGACAAAAAGTTTGATGAAAACCTCCTGTTTACAGTAATAACTGTATCATTCTAGTCCACCACTCCTGTGTAGGCAATTGATGCCTCAAAATTGCATCTAAGGTTTCATCTGCCTCTGTGTATTTGTAGAAGTTTGGAGGCACTTCAAACAAATGTTTGATCTCATTCATAATAAAAAATAAGTTCTCTATTCTGTCATAGAGACTTTGCCCAGATGCTAGCCCTGTTAGCTCTGAAGTACTTGATCCTTGACTGATCTGATTGGTGGCAAATGTGTTCACCCTTTTTGCATAAATATCATGTGATAGCAGTCTCCCTGCGCTGTTCAGCAAGCTAGGAAGACCTCTGCCCTGTAATGCTGCAAACTTGTCCATGAATCTGTTGACTTCTGTTTGCATGTCCTGGCTTCTTCTATTCAATGTCTGCACCAGGATTTTCAATGTGAGGACCCTCTTTATCAGCTGGATGGTTTCAGTTTTGTTGGAGATTCCTATTGCTGCCAGCTGAGGACCTGTCCAGTTATTAAGCACATTGATCATTCTGTTGGCTATCTCAGGCATACTGCCTAGAGATGCCCTTGCTCTATAGACTTCCTTCTGTGCTTTGCCTATGAGCTCCATTTGCTCATGGATAGTCTCAATATATTGCCACTGATTCGTTATTGATTGGCCAATGTGGGTCCACAAAATTGTCTTGACCTCAGCCACCACTTTCTCAAGGGTGAGCTCTTTCTCCAACTCCTTTATCTTTTCTTTGAGAGCTTTTATTTCTCTCCCTTTTTCAGATACATTCTGCTTGGATTTGTCATATTTTTCATTCAGCTTAGCTAAATTCTCCTTGGTTCCATTTAGCTATGTCATCTGGGCTTCTAGGACCTTGATTTCACTCATCAACTTCTGCATATCAAGGCTCAGAGCCTGCTCTAAGGTTGGTGCTGGTGCTGATGTTGATGTTGATGGAGCTGTCTGCTCTGTGGGAGGAGCAGTAGTCTGTGGGGGCTCCTCAAGTTTTATGATCTCTGGAGGGGGCTCAGAAGTTTGACCTCCTTCTTTATGTTGTAGGGCTGCCTGCAGTGCAGCCTCTGTGTCCTCTAGCTTCCCTTCTGTTTGCACTAGTTGTTTGTGCAGTGCTACCAGCAATGTTGCTACCTCCTGGTCTTGTCTTTGCTGGGCAACCTCTTCTTTTTTAGGGTGAATGGTTGTTGGGTGCTTAATCTTCTTTCTTAGAGCTGTAAGGTCTGCATCTCTTATTTTCAGCAGCGTTTGTATAGCCTTTGGATCCTTTGGGTCATGCCCAAGCTCTATGATTATATCCTCCAAAGACCTGATCCTGTGGTCTTTGGCCTGAGAGGATGCCTTCTCCAACTCAAGTTGGGCAGCTGTATTGTTTAGGATGTTTTCCAACCTATTAGCCAACAATGTTTTATCTACCAGTGTTGAATAGACCATCTCACCCATTTGCTTGTGAAGTTCTATTTGGTCCATAGGGTGGATGTCCTTGGCAAGAACCTCAAGGTTGGTTCTTATATAGTCTGCAGCTGACTATGGCTGCAGCATAGTGGGCATGAAATGACTCATGGTCATTTTCCCTTCTGTTATGTCATAGGCTGACATAAGCCTCTGCTGATTTGTAGGGGCCATCTTAAGCAGCTGGTTGTAGATTTGGAGCCTGAGTGGCTCATTTCTCCTTTAATATCAATGAATTGTTGCTTGATGCCTACCTCTGCTCTCCTTTGCTGACTTGAGGAGCTGACCTCTCCTCCAAGGGTTCTTTCTTGTTCCTGTTGAAAGGAACTGGTAGATGCCTCCATGCTCGATGGGCCCATGCCCAATGATTTCCCCATAGGCCTTTCTTCCTCGGAGAGGGGATTCAATCTCTGCCTTTTCTCCCCTTGATTTGTGGATGTGGTGAGGGGAGTGTCCTGCTCTCTACCCCTCTTCTTTCCCTTTTCCTCTTTCTGTGGAGTTTGCAGCACTGAGGCCTCCACTGTCTTTTCTTGCCCAGGAGGCACATTCTCTTGAGCCTGTTGCTCAATAGGTATTGGGGCTTCAGCTGTTTGTTCTTGTTGTATTGGCTGCCCCTCTTTTTGTTGTTCTGCTTGTTGTTCTATCATAGGAGGTGGCTGTTCCTGCCCCATCTGCTTGCCTTTATCCTTGCTTGATTCTTGTTGGGAAGTTCCGGCTGCTTGCTGCTGGGCTGTAGAAGATGAGGCAGCTGCTCCAAGTTGCCTTTGATAGGAAGAGGAAACCTTCCCACAAGTTTCCAAGTCATCCTCTTTCTCAATATTCTTTGCTTCTCTTTGTAGCATTTTCTCTCTACCAATTGGCTCTTCTAGAGTGCCCTCTTTCCAGCTTAAAGAATTGGCATACTGCTCAATATGAGGCAGTCTCACGTGAGCGTAGCCACCCAATTTGTATTTTACCCTCCTGAGGGAATGAAATGATTAGGGTCATAAGGCACCCATTTGAAACTGGTTTGCAATTTGAGGGTCTCTAGGATCATATCAGCTTCCTTCCATCCTTCCTCCCTTTTATTGTATAGAAATGGGCCTAGCTGATTTCTCACTTTTAGTTGCACCTTCTTGTTTTTACTTTGGAAATGGACAAAGTCTGCATTTCCAAACTGCCTGAAATACTCTAGGGAAAAAAGTCTCATAGGGACATATCTTTGCAGCCTATAAGGGTTCAACTCACAGCCATATATTCTGACTATTGTATGGTGTTGGTAAAAGTACCAATCACCAATGTTGTAGGCCTTTGAGAGGTGAAGAATCCTTTGCATCTCCTCTGTCAATCTGGGAGGAGGGACACCCAATAACAAGGTCATAGCTGGATGGATAAAAAGGTCTATGTATTCACAGTAGGTGTAAGGTGAATAAGATATATGATGAAAGACTAGAGACCAAAACACTACAGACCTTGGGTTTCCCTGGGCATTTAGCTTCTTGAGAGGAACAGGGAAGGCATCAAGCTGATAAAATAAGAATAAGTGATAGATGTACCTAGTGTATTTAAACACCTTTTCCCTTTCTAGATTCATCAATTGTTCATGAATCTTATTGGCAATGTATGTAGCAAAATCATAGTGCACAGCAGGAGGCATTCCAGGGGAGAATATGGACAGCATGGCCATAATGGTTTCATCAACACCTTCATATGTCCCATAACCCAGGATGTAACTGATCAAATCCACAAGCATTTTGCCCAGCTCATTGAGATATTGATATGCTATAGGAAGGGTGGTGCTCATAGCTTCAAATTTAGGCTGAATAAATAACTGATTAATCTTGATAATCTGAGCGCTGGACAACTTTCCCCCTTTCTTTATCAAGTCATTGATGGAGAGAGGAGTTAGGGGCTTTGCAGTGTGAAAGTGTAGCATCTCATTAATGGCCTCAGGGGTGATATGGAACAATATTGAGCCTGAAGGGCTGAGAACAGCTCTCTGACATGGGTCATAGCTGGAACGGCATTGATTTATCAAGTTTGGGAGGACATTGACTTGAGGGAGATTGTAAATGGGCAGGTTGGAGTCCCAAATCCCTAAGATATCAGCTCCACTTAGATATTGGGCTTTTAACTCATTCAGCAGGTGAATATTGAATTTGGAAGTCATGGCAGTTGAGTCTAGCATCTGGTAATCTCTATCACCCAGGGCCTTCCACTCTAGCTCTCTGTGTGGGGCATTCAAAGGTTGAACATTCAGGGTTACTGGTGTTTCCATGGTTAAGTAGTACCTGTGACTTGTACTAGAACTAGTTTCAGTGGGCAGAACAACACAGAGGGCTATTTTTGCATAAGTAAAGCCAATTGTAAGGGAAAATGAGGTAACTGTGGTGACAATGGTGTAAAATGCTCAAAAGAGAGTTAATTGAGCAAACGCAGGGACTAGTAGCACTGTTCTCCTGGTGAATTAGTGCAACTCAGGTTTTCAATCCACGAATGCGCGGACACACTGTGAATTTAGGAAAATGTGACTATATCTGGGTTCAACAGGTGAATTTCGACCCTACAACTGTAAAGGAATGCTGGTTTACCAGGAATTTGCTGGTAAATACAGGTTGCCTTACTCTTGTTAATTCAGTTCTGGAGAATTATGGACATAACCAAGCTCTTAGGGGATGCTTTGGGTAAATACCTGGTGACTTGCCGGCAATGGTCACAAATGCAGGCGGGTTGGAGGCGGCAACGTTCTTCGGGTCGATTTCTGCAGGTTGGCGACAGGTGGTCATAATTCGCATGCAGAGGTGAGCAACAGTTCTTTTTAGAAAAAGTGATAAAAACACGAAATTTGGGCTAAAATATAGACTTTTTGGGTCATTGGCGCGTTTTTTGGATGACGTCAGCATGACGTCATCAGGTGGGGTCAGGGTCGGGTGACGTCAGCATGACATCATCGAGTGATGTGGCAGCCTGTGAGTGGTCCACGGGGATTGCATAGCTGGCGGACACGTCGGAGCGCTAGCGGGCGGGGGTGCTGACAGGGCGACGAGTCAAACTGACGTGGGCGGGCATCGCGGTCACATGGGCAGGCGGTATAATACAGCGGTAAGTGGATTTTCTCGGACCGCTCTGGATACGGTCACGGTATTGTGAGAGGGCGGCCCGAGAAGATATGGGGGTGATGCGTGGCAGAGGCCTGACGTCACCCTCTAACAGTTTCTCGGGCGGTAAAGTGCAGTGATCGGGGCCCGTCCGATATGCATGTGGGCCGTCGGATGGGAAAGCCCAGATCCGACGGTCGACGAGTTGATGAGATGCGAGGGCAATACTGACTACGGGGAAAGATAAAATATTATTATTTCCGAAATATGCGCTCGGCGGAACATTGTAAAAAGTGGGTTTTAGTTGGTTTTTGCAAGGTTTATTCACAAAGCGGGTTTTGGTTATTAATCCGAGAAAATCCCGGATTAATCCCAAGACTAATTTTTCGGCGCTCTTTGGGTTGCGCTCAATGTTTTGGCCTTTGAAACTTTCAAAACGATACATAAAGCTATAATGCTCGGGGAAGGGGATATATAGATATTTTTTGGGTTTTTTGCCAAATTTACATAGTAATAGGGGGGATAGGGGATATAAGGAGTTAACTAGTGATAGGTTAGTAGTTAACATGAGTGAAAAAAAAGGTGGATGAGGGGGGTAAAATACTAAGCTGTTTATATGAAATCAACTTAGTTTTTAGGAAGTAGATCAAAATGAAAAGAATTTTTACACAAGAAATGTGGCTCTTAAAGAAACTAGAACCAACAAAAGACTTTGACTTCTTTCATGAACATGGGTGGCATAGGGATGTTAGCCATGAATGTGATGGGGGGTAATCTAGAAGTTAGACATGCTTCATTAAGTTGCTGCAAGACTGCTGAAATAGGAAATCTGCACTGGCACCATGTTTTAACTTTGCTTAGGCCAGGGAAATGCCATGAACCATGCTTTCTGCAACCCCATCTACCTACCCACTCAATTTCCTTAGCATTTTTTGTTACCCCAAGGAGGGTGCACTTAGATTTGCAAACCCTTTTGTGCCTTTTCTTTTCCTTTGGCTTTTCCTTTTGATTGTCTATCTAAAACTACCCTTATTGCTTCCAAGGCCCCAGATTAAGCAATTGGGAACCTTTCTTTCTCTACCTATCTACTTTACCTGCCAAGATTGAGCTGTTTGGACAGATTTCTTTCTCTAATCTACAACAAAAATTGAAACATGGCATGACCCAGCTTAGGCTGTTGGATCACCCATTCAGAAATAGGGCAACATCAACCTAATGTAGGTATACTTCTTCCACAAGAATACGAGATCTTTGTATCACCAAAGTAGATCATATTGGCACTTCCCCTGCCAATCATGAAAAATGAAACCTATTGGTATAGGTAGCTAACAGTGGCTCCACTTGGGGATGGTTTTTATTTTTGAAAGACCAAGAACAGCAGGTCAGAATGCCTTGGCCCTTGACTTCTCCTACCAAAATTTGAAAACTTACTCTTTGTACTCCAAAACGGGAGGTTGTCACCTCTGTGGAACTTCTGGAATATAAAGCCTTTTTCTGCTTATTTACAGCAACTTTTTTAAACTTAACTATTTGTATGCTGAAAGAAGATATATACAACTAATTATGTACAAGAGGAAAGACCCTGCTATATGCATGGAAAGTAGTCAAAATAGTGTTTTAACATCTTGCCATTCACATGACCTTCATTTAAGTTAGTTCCATCCAGATTTTAGGAAGTAAGTGTTGTTTCCTTGCACTGCTTGGATAATAAATGGTCCTCTCCAAAGAGAATCAAATTTTCCATGTTTTCCTTTATCATTCTTCCTTCTTGAATCCCACTTGAGGACTTTGTCACCTACGCTGAAATCTTCAGCCTTAGTCCTTCTATCAAAATTTTTCTTTAACTTTTCTTGTAGAACTTGTACTCTGCTATAAACTTGGTCTCTGGTTTGCTGCAAAAATATTATTTGATTGATCCTTCTTTGCATGTCATTAGGCTCAGCTTGACTTTCTTGAAGTAGTTTCATAACAGGAACCCCTAAGTGATGAAGGAAATTTGGCTTCTAATCCATAGACTAACTCATATGGGCTGACCCCAATGGATCTCTTGGTTGTTAGTCTATCTGCCCATAAGGCATTCACAAGCTTCTTATGCCAATTCTTCTTATTTTCTTCCAACACCTTCTTGATGATGTTTACAAGGCTTTTATTTGATGATTCAGCTAGGCCATTTCCTTGAGGGTAGTATGCGGTGGAATGGCCCAAAGTAATATGAAATTTGTGGCAGAATTTCACCATCTTCTTGGATCTAAAAGCAGCAACATTGTCTGTTATTATCTTGTTGGGGCAACCAAATCTAGACAATATGTTATTCTCCAAAAACAGAATGATTATTGAATCATTTGCCTGTCTACATGGGATGGCCTCAATCCATTTGGTGAAGTAGTCTGTGGCTGTGAGGATCCATCTATGTTGGCCTGAAGACGAGGGATGAATTTCCCCAATGAAATCCAAGCTCCATTGCTGAAAAGGTCTCTCTGTTGCAATAGGCCTCAAAGGGAGTGGCAGTAATTTTCTCTTTCCCTCAAATATTTGACACTTATGGCATGAGGTAGTGAAATTTTTAACATCAGGGAACAAAGTGGGCCAATAGTAACCAGCCCTCAGTATTTTATCCATAGTGGACTTCCAATACAAGTGTCCACCACAATCACCTGCATGAAATTCTTTCATGAAATTGTTAGCCTCATTCTCAATTAAGCAGTTTAGCAATATGCCCTCATGGTTCTTCCAAAGCAAATTGCCATACATGACACAAAATCTTGAGGCTTTCATTTTTAGGAACCTACATTTAGTTCTGGACAATCCTGGGGGAGCACACAGGTTTTGCAATATATAACAGATATCAGAATACCACAGAGATTGTTCAAAGGCTACATTGATCTTTGGAGTCGCCAGCTCTGGTTCACTATCTAGTTGGTTGATGTCCAAGGCTTGGAAATTTGTTTTGGACAATAATTTGGCCAAACCTTGCCCTTTTATCAGTTTTGTAGGTTTTATTTCAATGTCAAATTCTAAAATGTTGGCAATCCATTTTCCTCTTTTGCCCTCTAAGTTCTCTTGAGTGAGTATGTCTTTCACAATGGGACTTGGTACATAAGCTATAATATGGGAGTATAGGATATAAATTCTAAAGTCTTTGATGGCTTTGACCAAGGCATATGCTTGCTTTTCCATGATCTGATATTTCAGGGGTGCATCTCTGAGAGCTCTACTAAAGAAAGCAATAGGTCTCTCATTTCCTTGGTCATCTTTCTGCAACAAGACAACAGCAATAGTATGCTGGGAAGCAAAAGAGAAAATAATAAACTCTTTGTCAAATTGAGGATTTGTTAAGACTGGAGTTTGGGTGAGGGCCAATTTTATTCCTTCAAAAGCTTGATTTGCTTCTACTTTCCATTTTACTTTTGAATCCTTCTTCAGCATGTTATTTAGTAATCCGCTCAATTCTGCCAAATTTGGGATAAATCTCCTGAGGAAGTTGATCTTCCCCAGGAATGCTTGTAATTCTTTGATGTTTCTTGGGTGGGGCATTTGCAAGATGGCCTGTATTCTGTCTGGGTCAATCCTAATGCCATCCTTTGAAATAATATGACCCAATAACTTGCCTTCTTCCAAACCCAACAGGGATTTCTTGGGATTTAAGGAAATTCCATATTTCCTATAAGTTATGAATATTTGCCTTAGATGTTTCAAATTTTCTTGGTCAGATTTTGAGAAAGGTGTGAGGTCATCTAAGCAGATGACAAGGAAATCATGGATTTCTTTGGCAAACGCAATATCCATTACTCTTTGAAAGGTATCTCCTGCATTTTTCAACCCAAAAGGCATTTTGACATATTTGAAGGTTCCCCATGGGGTTGTGAATGTTGTTTTGTCCTGATCATCAGGGTGAACTAGCATCTGGTTGAAACCTGAGAATCCATCAAGTAAAGAAATTCTTGAGGCCCCCACTACTCTTTGCAAGATGTGATCCATCTTGGGTAAGGGGTAATTATCTTTTAGGGACACTTGATTCAAGTTCCTTAGATCAACACAAAGCCTTATTTCACCAGTTCTCTTTCTTGTAGGGACCAAATTTGAAATCCATTCTGAGAATCTGATTGGTGCTATGATGCCAGCTTTAAACATTTTTTGTACCTCTTTTTCAATTGAAGGGAGAAGCATAGGATTGATTCTCCTCAATTTATGTTTAAAGGGTTTTTGATTGGGCTTGAGAGGGATAGTGTGTTGAATGACAGAGGTATCATAGGACTTTAAATCCTCATAACTCCATGCAAAGACATCTTGGAATTCTTTAAATAGGTCAATGTATTTAGGCTTTTGATCAGGTGGTAAAGATGCAGACAACTTAATTATCTTGGGTTTTTCAATAGTTCCAATGTTGCACTCTTCAATGGCAGCATTAAGGGGCTGCAATTTTGGTTTTCTAGGGACATCATTTGAGTCACAAATGTCCTCCAATGGAGCTATGCCTGTTGGAAGAAAATTGTCTTTCCATTGTATAACTTCAGCTTCAGTATCAGCTATTTCCTCATAATGTAATTGTTCAAGTTCTTGTATTTTCTCCTGGTCAAAGTTTGTTGGACAAAGCATTTGATTTGCTATTTTGAGTGAGATATTTGTTTGGTGTTGTTCACCTATTCTTTGTGAATCACTTGCAGCCTCTGTATCAATGTTTAGTCCTGAAAATTCTTGCTGCAAAGTCAAGAAATTGTTTATTTGTGTATCATTCTCAAACACTTGCCAATCCTTGACATTGTTTAGGACAGAAGGTCTGTGTTTTATCTCAGTTGTAAAGAAATGCTGGGGTTCAAAAGGTAGTTTACAAGTGCTTGCAAATGTGGCCAAACTATGAGCATGAAGATTATGGGTTCTAGGAATTTTGGTAATTTGAAATTCAGTGAAGGAATTTAGTATTTCAGTAGCAGCAGACCTATAAGATCTCAGTCTTTTGTCATTAGTGAAAAAATTTCCCTTTACTTGTTGGATAATTAGGTCTGAGTCTCCCAGGATTGAAACTTTTATGGCTTGTAAGGATTTTACTAGCTTGAGGCCTAGTAAGAGAGCTTCATATTCTGCCATATTGTTGGTGCACTTGAAGTTTAACCTATAGGCTCGGTCCTCTGCATGATTGTTTTGTTTGTTATGTATCCAAAAGCCTGCTCCTGCCCCTAATTTGTTGACTGACCCATCGAATTCAAGAAACCAGAGGAATTCTTGATTAAGGGAAGAATTGTCAACTATTGTGGGACTTGGCATCAACAATTTGAGATTTTGGCTTACATTGGTTTGCCTTCTTGAACATTTTTGTTTATTGATTTCTCCACCAATATTTCTAGATCAGGAGTTTTTTCATTTATATGCCAATCTTGTTTGAGTGTCTGGGTTTCTTCATCATTTGTGGGACCTGTATTGTCATTGAAGAGAATATAGGAGTCTATGTCAGAATGGACAGCATATATGGGAAAGTTTTGAGGCTTATCTTCACTGCTGACCATGTATTTCATAAGTGACTCTCTATATAGCCTCTTGGGTTGACCAAAGACTGATATGGTGGCATATGACATGTCTAATTGTAGGGAACCTTGGATTTTAGCCCCCCATGATCTTGATAACAACATTCCATATTTGGGTGGGATATCAGCAACTACAACATCCATTAGAATTGTTTTATTTGGGTACTGGACAAGTGACACACATAGATCTTTTATTAAGCCTAAACATTTAACTTGGCTGGATTCAAATGAAAATAGGTCCTTATAAGGTCTTGTAATGTCTAGGTTGAGCCTCTCCATCACTGATTTAGGCATAAGGTTATGAGAGGCGCCTGAATCAAGCATTGCATTATGTAGTATCTTATCATGAACATGCAAGCTAACATAGAAAGGTAAGATCCCTGTAACTGCTGTCTTTCCATCAACCTCTGGATCGAAAAGTAATTCTAGGGTGTCATCCAACACATTTAAATTATCTTTATTACGAGTAAGTTGAAGGGACTTTTTGATTTGTTGTTTGTAAATGTCATGCTTGGCTAGTTCTGAAAGAGGAATAGCTATCTTCAATTTTCCAATTTCAGATTCTAAGTCAAAGGGTCTTTCAGACCGGATCTTGGTATTGTGGGTGACAACCTTTTCCTTGTTCATTAAGTTTTCTTCTTGATTCTTATCTTGATCTTGAGGCTTGTCCTTTTTACTCATCTCTTGAGGAGTATTACTTGGTTTAGGCTGCAGAGGTGATGCAGCCATTGGCTGTTGTTTTGAGGGAAGTGGTTTAGTAACTTCTTCAACGGTTACTTCATTTGTAACTGAATCAGTTGTGTCATGTGGCTCTGTGACTATGGCTCTTTTAGGCTGCAGGCTATCCTTTGTTTTTTTAGGTTGTGTTACATTTACAGTTCTGCTTCTTAGCTTGTATTGCCTATGAACTTCATAAATAGCTGTGTCATAACCTTGTCTAAAGTCAAATGACTCACCTGAATTGGTTTGGAACTGCTTAATGTCATCATCCTTATGATCTTATTGACTCAGAAAAACTTGCTGCTCATCATTTAGGCCCATTAGGTTAATGTGGGTGTCATCTACTTGCTCATTTGAAGTGGATGCTTCAGTATAGTTTTCCTGGAACGGAGGTCTTATCTCTAGATCAGAACTGGCCTTGCTAACATTTGGGTTTTGATTTCTCCTAAAATTGGGATTCCTGATAGGGTTATTTTTTGGTGCTTCCCATGATGACTTTCTCTCAACTGATTCTACTCTATCACCCAACCTCTTCATACCAGTGAGTATTGCATCCAGTTTCTGATCAAAGGCTGAGGGTTCTTCTTTGAAGGTGGCTCTCTTTTCCAATCTTGCCCTGTTTCTTTTGGCAATTAGGTTAGCCTCTACTGTGACAGCAACTTTTTGGGAATCTTCAAGGGTTTCAGGGGCTCTTTCCTTTAACTGATATGCCATATCAGGGTCAAAACCATCAGGAAATTTGTACAAAGCTAAATCAGGAGGAGGTCTTAAATTCTGTGGTATTGCGTTATATACATTGTTGAATCTTGCACAATACTCCAAAATGGTATCTTGAGGACCTCGTTTGATTGTATCATATTCACCCAGTATGTGCAAGGGATCTTTCTTTTTTTCCCATCTGTTAGTAAAGGCTTGATAAATCTCATCAGGAGTTGTTATGGTATTTACAACAAGTGATCTAAACCAGGTTCTTATATCACCTGTCAGGCTCTGAACAAAAATTCTCATTCTCACACTGTCATCATCTATTTCATAGTTCTCAAAATGATCTTGCATCCTTCTGGCATGCTGAATAGCTGTGAAAGGGCGAATGGAGTCAAAATATGAGATTTTGGATTGGTAGTCATGAGGTAGAGCTGCAGCATTAGCAGGTAACTACAGGGGCGCATATCTATTAGCCATATTTGCAGGGTTTGTAGGATTAACAGGGATAAACGGGACAACAGGAACGATTGGTACAACAGGGGTAATAAGTATGGCAGAAACTAAAGTGTTGGTCAAGGCAATATGTGCAGTGGATGAAGGTGTGAAATGAGGGCTTTGATATGTAGATGGTGAACTAGGGGAACCAGGGGTAGACCGGAATAGAACCTTGATTGGAGTAGGAACAGGGTTAGGGTAAACTGTCTCAGGACTCAACTCAGTAGGATTTTCCTGCCCTTGCTACTTCCTAATGTTTTTAGGGATTGTGTTAGGGTTTTCAAAAACAGTTGGTGGATTAGGGTCAGGATTTGACCTTGTATACCATTGATTCTTCTTGGGAGCCAGCTTCTGACTTGTTTTTTGAATATTTTTTTGGAATTTTCTTGTACCTGCAAGGACTAGACAAGATTTTGGAATGGTTGTATATATCTCAAAGCTAGCATGAAGATAGACTGAAGCAGCTTTTATGTAAACTTGTTAATGTAAAACAGAAACAGTTTTGAAGGCTTCCTGGCTGACATTCAGGCTTCACCTGTAGCTTTAGGAAATATACAACAATTAGAAAATCCTGAGGAAGTCCCCAATGGAGTCGCCATTTATGTTAACACCCAGGTTGTTCCCTATGACTCCTAAGGGAATACGGCTGGGGTAACCACTAACCAAGCTTTGGAGTATAGGTCCTAGCCTACCTATAATCAGAGAGGGCTCTCTCTTTAAGTTTTGGCTCTGTTTTGTGAAGATTTTAGGCTAGTTATAAATTTAAGTTTTTGTTTGAGACTTTGGTTGTGAACTGTTGTTGTGAGAAGGGCATGAAATGTGTGAAAGATGCTAGTCCATTGGGCATATGGGGTCAGAAATCTGAGACAGTCCTGGTGCCTGTGATGGAGAAACTTTTACCGCAAGGCTAGATGGCTATTCTTAATATAAATTCTGATTAGTGAGTGAAACAATGGGGAATGGAGTTACAGACAGTGTGATAACAATTTGAACAACAATTTCTGCTTAGTAGCATACATGAATTACTAAATGGTAACTGTGAAATATTCAGGGTTTATTGGAGCAGTTAAGAATTCCATTTAAACAGCTGAAGTCATAGAAAACATTTATAGTAAAGACAGATTGAGATCAGGGTGTCTCCATGGACAAATCCTGAGCTATTCTTTTTCTTTCTTCCTAGATTTAGAACAACATATGAGAGATGTGAGCTTAACAAATAACAAAACATTAACAGAGATAGAGAACACATATTATATTAAGCCATAGCACTAGAATCCTGTAGCATTCAATGGTTCCAAGACAACATGCATCAGTAAGACCCAATTCCTGTAACTCCAAGCTTTATTTATATCATCCTTTCAGAAATTACAGCCGAGTTCTCCTTTCTTCACAAGAAAACAACAACAACCACCCCCCTGCCAGCTTATGCGAGGGGGAATATATACAATCGGTTTTTCAAAATATCTAACCACTGAGTTACTTGATAAATTAAATACGCTCACCAACTTTACAAAATAGCAGATAAGGAAGTTATTGCTCCCCTAAATGTAAGATAAATAGTCTTTAATTCTGTCAGAACTCTTCTTGACCTTTGGAGGACACTGAGTCGGTTGAGCGTTCTGCATTAATGCTGAATGATGTGTCTTTATACTTTGTCATGTTGTAGCTTTCTCGGCCCTGTTACCTGTAGCTGTCATTGTTACTTTTAGTGGCCGAATCTTCCTGCTGAGTTGGCTCATTCCACTTTTCTTCGGTCATAGTGTATGCATCATATTTTCTGAATATGATGACTTGTGTTTTTTGATGACAAAACTTTGATGAACACCTCCTGTTTATAGTAACAACTATATCATTCTGGTCCATCACTCCTGTGTAGGCAATTGATGCCTCAAAATTGCATCTAAGGTTTCATCTGCCTCTGTGTATTTGTAGAAGTTTGGAGGCACTTCAAACAAATGTCTGATTTCATTCATAATAAAAAATAAGTTCTCTATTCTGTCATAGAGATTTTGCCCAGATGCTGGCCCTGTTACTTCTGAAGTACTTGATCCTTGACTGATCTGATTGGTGGAAAATGTGTTCACCCTTTTTGCATAAATCTCATGTGATAGCAGTCTCCCTGCACTGTTCAGCAAGCTAGGAAGACCTCTGCCCTGTAATGCTGCAAACTTGTCCATGAATCTGTTGACCTCTATTTGCATGTCCTGGCTTCTTCTATCTAATGTCTGCACCAGGGTTTTCAATGTGAGGACCCTCTTTATCAGCTGGATGGTTTCAGTTCTGTTGGAGATTCGTATTGCTGCCAGCTGAGGACCTGTCCGGTTATTAAGCACATTGATCATTCTGTTGGCTATCTCAGGCATACTGCCTAGAGATGCCCTTGCTCTATGGACTTCCTTCTGTACTTTGCCTATGAGCTCCATTTGCTCATGTATAGTCTCAATATATTGCCACTGATCCGTTATTGATTGGCCAATGTGGGTCAACAAAACTATCTTGACCTCAGCCACCACTTTGTCAAGGGTGAGCTCTTTCTCCAGCTCCTTTATCTTCTCTTTGAGAGCTTTTATTTCTCTCCCTTTTTCAGCTACATTCTACTTGGATTTGTCATATTTTTCATTTAGCTTAGCCAAATTCTCCTTGGCTTCATTCAGATCTGTCATCTGGGCTTCTAGGACCTTGATTTCGCTCATCAACTTCTGCATATCAAGGCTTGGAGCCTGCTCTGAGGTTGGTGCTGGTGCTGATGTTGATGTTGATGGAGCTGTCTACTCTGTGGGAGGAGCAGTAGTCTGTGGGGGCTCCTCAAGGTTTATGACCTCTGGAGGGGGCTGAGAAGTTTGACCTCCTTCTTTCTGTTGTAGGGCTGCCTGCAGTGTAGCCTCTGTGTCCTCCAGCTTCCCTTATGTTTGCACTAGCTGTTTGTGCAGTGCTACCAGCAATGTTGCTACCTCCTGGTCTTGTCTTTGCTGGGCAACCTCTTCTGTTTAAGGGTGAATGGTTGCTGGGAGCTTAATCTTCTTTCTTAGAGCTGCAAGGTCTGCATCTCTTATTTTCAGCAGTGTTTGTATAGCCTTTGGATCCTTTGGGTCATGCC
>APFE030736409.1:171673-194499 GCA_000404065.3 Pinus taeda | reverse complement strand
CCTCTTTATTTTTATCAAGCTTGAGGAGGATAACATATGCTTGTTATATAATTCTCCCTTCAGGTGAACCCATCGCTATGTTTTAACGAGCCTAGCGACAATGAAACTCGTTCTCGTCCATTTGGACAAGTTTGTCGCTATTGATTTTAACGAGTTTAACGAAAATTATAACTCGGTCCTTTTTCAATTTTAGAGAGTTTGAAAAGGGACGGAAAGGAAACTCCAACAATCCTTTTTCGTCATATAATCCCTTAAGTCCAAAAAAGTATAAAATAATACGAAAGGGATGAATTTTCGATAGTTTTAACGAGCTAAACAAGACAAGCACTCGATCTTTTTGTGTAATAATCCCTCAGGTCCAAAAAGATTAAAATCTAGAGGAGGGATAGCACTTCCGATAGCTTTAACCAGCTGGAGAGGCCAATCGCTCGGCAATCTTTTCATATTTTACGAGTCAAGTGAAAAGAGCTTAAAGGAGACTCGTTTTTTGAGGAACGAGTGATAATTTCGGGTAGCAGCTAATTCCAAGTAAGGTTTGGAATTTTCCAATCACGACAGTGTCACAAGGATGGCTAACAGAATCACTCATCGCAGATGTTCCTCAAAAAGGGTAAACAATCAAATGGAGGCGTATGATCGGCTAAAACAGAGTGGAGGTGATGATGAGAACACGACCAAGGCTCAGAAGTTGATGATAATGCATTCACAATGGTTATTTACCAGAGATTGGTTCATTTTTTAATGAGCTTAAACTCTGGGGGAAACATTTGCTCATTGCTTAGGTTAATTTTTAACGAGCTTGAACTTCACATAAAAACTGCTCGTGATAATGGCCATTGATTATTTGATTCACCGTTAGCACTTTGTTCTTTCAATGGTCGTACTACCTACTCAATTGCTTCATCAAACCGATTAGAAATGAAAACACATGCTTGAAAAATGAGTTAAAACACTAATACCTTACTCGAATTACGTGAATAGTAATTTAAAAGTGACTTGTACCTCTCATTTTACCATTTCATTTGAACCTGGTTTGTTGGAGCTCTGGAGGTGCTTTCCCCCCTTGATTTTCACTAGCTGATTTTGGGAGATTCTGTGGACGATTCTCGGCGCCGTCTAGACTAGGTAAGGGCTAAACTTGAGCTCTTCAGTTGCATTCCTTCATTTTTGAATTCTGAGCATGTTTCCCTGCTTTTCCGAGCCCCTGGGGTTTGAACAATTAACCCTGGCCCCATTGCACCCTTCCTATATCGAAAGATGCGATGCATACTAGACTGGTCACTGGCCAGTCAGTATGCCTCACTCCCAGTACACTGCTGGGGTGCGATGGGCGCAAAGGGGGGAAACTTTTACACTGTTTTCTTATGGAATTTTTGCCTATTTTTTGCCAAATCAGGACCCTGATTCTTCTCTTGTTTTTTTTTAGAGATTCATCGGAGCAAAATGGTTATTACATGGCGAGAACATGAGCATGAAGAAGAGGACTTAGTTGCTTTACATGATCCGGGTACGGTAACTGCACTGTGGAACTGTGGCCTGCTCAAGTTTTTCTGCATTTCTAGCATGAGGCAACAAATCAACTTGTTGCAATATTTCCTCGATGCATGGGATCCTACCAACCAGGTGTTTCAAATTAGAGGCAAATCCATCCCCCTGACTATTGTGGACATCTATTTTTTGATTGGTTTATCGAGGCGTGGCACCCCTCTCTCATTATCAGGTTTTGCTCGTGGGAGCGAATCCGTGAGAGATTACATTCACTGGTATTGCAGAGAGAGATCTCAACCAAGTAGGGACAGCAAGATCAACATCCAAGATGTCACTGACCGGTCCTTGAGGACCATTCTGTTCACTTTTACTATACTGGCTGGTAGTGCGGATCTTCACGTGGCTTACAGGTCTTATATGCAGTACGCATTGGAATGCCTTGAACCGAAGGTGTTCAATTGGTGTGATGCAGTACTCCCTGTGATGAAAGAACAACTGACCAAGGTGAAAAGCGAAAGATCCAAGAATTTTGGCTATGGTTCTATTTTGACCACTTTTTCCTTGGAAAAGATCCCACTGACGCAACCGCAATACATGTCACTTGGTTTACCTCCACCGACTGAGCCACGGATGCAGAGATGGGTTGACCTCATGGCCCGACATGCTGGTCAGTCCCAGATTTCTTTCTCTGATACCTTCTTTGAGTGGTTCAGCCCCCAGGAGATGGTTTATGCTGAGTGTCCATATGTTGGTATGGATTTCCGGGGTGACCCGGATTTGGTGCTGCCCGCTGGTGAGCAGTGGGGTGCTATAGGTAAATTCTTTGACCATATATCTGTTTATTGTTTTTATAATGTTCTTATGCTTACTTTGATCAAGACTAATTAAAACTCATGTGCTCATGCAAACATTGGACCAGATCAACCAGCAGTACGCCTGAAAGCACCAGCTGCCGCTCTGGCAGGAGAGGCTGTTGGGAGGGCCATCCTTCGCGACGTTGATGTGGCCGAGACTCTTTCAGCATTGTAGGATCAGGTCGAGGGTCTCACTCTTGGTATTCCAGGCGTGCGGACCGACGAGCTGCCTCTGAGGTTGCAGCGACATACCACTGGTATGCCGAGTCGATGGACTAGGCTTATACGCATGATTGCACATGCGGTGACTTGTTATCACCAACATCATTAGACTAGGGTGCCCCCTAGAATTTTGAGTTTTGGGTCATTTGACCGATTTTGTCTTGGTTACAGAACATTATGTGTAAACCATAAACAATTATATATATATTTTTGATTTTTAGAGCTTTATTTGGTTAAGTTACATGATCCTGATGCAAATATTGATGCAATGATTCTTTTTATAAATGTCGCAAATGTCTATCTAACACATAATTTTTCAATGAGTCTGTTAATGTGTTTAAATTTCTGGAAATATGTTGATATTGAATAGAATCAAATTGTCTTTCCAAAATCCTTACCCTTAGGAACATGCGATATATAGTTGGATTCCATACAGAGAAGATACCAGTGAGTTGTAGAATGACGAGTTGTGAGTCTAGCCTGACGACAAGTCAGTGTATGCCATGTGCGATGGCATCAGATAGGAGTTCTATCAACACGCTATATTCAACGATATTGTTCATTGACCGACCAATAAATACCCCTCTGAAACTCACTAACTCGCCACTGGGATCGAAGATGGCCCAGGTTGCAGAAGATAGGTTCCACGAACTACGACTCGCTCCGTCAGCATATCCAACAAATGGTTCCAATAGGTTTGACATCTGCAAAAAATGCAAAAAGTGGATTACCTAACCAAAACAATTACCCTTAGCGAAAACAAAAATGTAACAAAAGCATAGGGGTTACTGTGCTGAGTTAAGCATAGTAACACTTGAGGTACAACCCGTTGTGGGGTTGCGTCAGTGGAATCCCATCATAATCCACCAACTCGTAGGCTCCTTTTGCTAATACATGCTTAACAATATAGGGACCCATCCATAAAGACTTGAGCTTACCTGCCCCCAACTTATTGGACTCCTGGTCATAAAGCAAGACCAGGTCACCTTTTGAGAAGACACGAGGTTTGACATTTTTGTCGAACTGCGCTTTGACTTGTTTCTTATGGGCTTCGTTAGCCAAAGCGGCATCACGATGGGTTTCATCCAATTGTATTAATTCCAAGAAACGAGCCTCTTCTTCTGAAGTTCTGGGGAGAAGGTCGACTGCGAGTTTGAGGGACGAGATTTCACACTGAACTCGCAAGATCGCTTCCAGGCCATACACCAGTTGAAAAGGTGTAAACCCGGTTGCATTCCTCACCGATGTCCTGTATGCCCACAAGGCCGAGTACAGGATCAGGTGCCAAATCCATTTATGGACTCCAATCATCCTTTGCAGCATGCGCTTTAGGACCTTGTTGATTGCCTCAACTTGTCCGTTAACTTGCGGATAATATGGAGTAGAGCTGTCGTGGGACAGTCCTAATTTGGCAGCCAACTCAACCATCATATGATGTGAAAATGTGATCAATGATCTGTGACTATGGCCTGTGGAATGGCGAATCTGGAGAATACATGATTGAAAAAGAAGAGGGCAGTTGTTTTACCGCTGTTGTTTAATGTAGGCATCGCCTCGGCCCATTTCGTAAAATAGTCTACTGCGACTATGATATACCCATGCCCCCCAGCCAAGTTGGGGTTACATGTCATGAAATCTATGCCCCATTTTGTGAATGGCCCAACAACTACTACTGGCTGCAGAGGTGCGGGTGGTATTCTGGTTTTGCGATCAAAGATTTGACAGGCATGGCAACTTCTGACTATAGTTATGCAATCATTGAACATTTTTGGCCAGAAGAATCCTGCTCATAAAATCTTTTGAGCTGTAGCATAACCAGATTGATGCCCCCCACATGCACCTGAATGACAATCATTCAGGACTTTTTCGGCCTCCTCATGGGTGAGGCACCTCCGCAGAACTGTATCGATACCATGATGGTAAAGCGTATAACCGACGAGCACGTAGTCTTTTGCTTGGTATCGAATCCGTCGTTGTTCCGAGCATGAGGTATTAGACCTATATTGTTGGGTTTGGAGATAGATTATTATATCTCCATACCACGGATTGTGTGAAGATATCAGAAACAAATTTTTGTCCACAATCGCTTCTTCAGATGTTGCATCGTTGGACAACGATGGGAGATCACATTGTAACTCCGCGAAAACCAGGGCTTTCTTTGATTTGGATTTTTTGAATTCTAGATCAAACTCTTGTAAAATCGCTATCCATTTTGAATATTTTCCCCTAGCAACTGTCGCGACAATACATAAGTCATGGGGTTGCAATATGATAAAATGGTAGTTTTTCTGAAGAGGACATAGTGTCGAAATATCTGTATCGCTTGAACAGCTGCGAGAGCTAGCTTTTCAACGTAGGAGTACTTCATTTCTGTATCATTTAAGTTTCTGCTTAAATAATATATTGGATGTTCAATTCCATCGTCTTCTTGAACTAAAACCATTGTTATGGTTGTATCCATTGCAGCCAGATATAGGTTAAAGTCTTTTTGATAATCAGGGGCATACATGAATGATGCTTTTATTAGGGATTCCTTTAAAGCATCAAAGGAAGCTTGCACAACCTAATCCCAGATGAAGGGTACTTCTTTTTTCAACAGACGAGTATAACCTTTAGCAAGTTCGGCATAATTTGGAATAAACCTCCTCAGAAAGTTTGTTTTCCCTTAGAGTTTCTGAATCTGAAGCAAATTTGAAGGTGGAGGCAAATCAATGATTGCCTGAACCTTACATGGGTCAAGACAAATCCTGTCCTTTGAGACCAAAAAGCCAAGTAAACGACCAGAACTGACACAAAACACACATTTGCGCAGATTGAGTCATATCTTGTAGTGTCGACAACGTACAAATATCTCTCTCAAATGCTGCAGAGGATCGGTCCATTTTCGTGAATGAGCTGGAAGATCGTCGAGATATGGTTGAATGATGTTCTTGATGTCATGGAAAGCATAATTCATTGCTCTCTGAAAATTTGCCCCTACGTTCTTTAAACCAAAGGGTAGCTTGCAATATGGTCCTGTGGGTGGATATTTATTTGATTATACTCAGAAAATCCATCTATAAATGAAAAGATTTCACATCCGGTGCATTCATCAATTATCTGGTCAATGAAGGGTGTAGGGTAGTTGTCTTTCGGACAAGCTTGATTTACATCCCTATAATCGACGCACACTCTAATCGTTCCTTGTTTTTTCATTACAGGAACAATATTCGATACCCAATTGGTTAGAGGAACTGAGTAAATAAAACCAACATGGAGGAGTTTTTCAACTTCCGCCTTGATGGCAGCGGCTTTCTTGGGGTGCACCTGCTGGAGCCATTGTTGTACCAGTTTGACATCTAGATACATCTTAATTTCATTTTCAACTATGCTCGAGTCCCTACCTGGAATTTCGCCATATGACCAAGAAAAGACATCTCTAAACTCGTGAAAAAGAGCGTAATATACTTCCAGTTCTGCAGGAGAACAAGATTTGTCGACATGAATATTCTCTACAACATCTATTTTGATCGAGATATTTATGGCGATAGTCTCTTCAATATTGGACAGCTTTCACTCAGAATCCACCGTATTTACAGTATTTGACAGAAAGTCAAAAACTGAGGGATGATCAAGGTCACTGGAATTATCCTCCTTACAATCTGGAAGATGGGAACGATGGTGGTAATCTTCCCATGGTGCCCCATCAATCATCATTGACTGAACAATTCCTTCATCTGTAGAATGTAGTTACGACCAAGGATCTGAAGGGGTGCCATATTCCTTAGACCTATCTATCCACATGCTTGATGAGCGTTGATTCGGGTTTGCCTCCCATGTCGAAAACATTGATTGCTATAATATTTCTATTGGGCTTGGAGGCAATACCTATAGATGATCCATGTTAACATCATTTTCAGACATATTTTGAATAGAATATATCATATTGCAGGTTCCCACCATTGCCACTTCTGCCAAATTGAATGGAGGCGGTAGGGAAAAAGTCCCCATTAATGTAGGGTCTTTTAGTAGGCCTACTCCGATATTTTGAAGTGAAGGAGGGCTTCCATGGATCATCTGAATGCTTCCCGTAACTTATGAACTGTTGGGGAGAAATGTTTGTTGGTCGACGACCATAATTCCTCCTTGGAAGGGAAATGCAACCTTCCTGAAGTACGTCGACACAATGGCAGCCATAGCATATATCCAGGACCTTCCCAATAGGATGTTGTAATCAAGGTTTCCATCGATAACTTCAACACCAATTTCTATTGTTTTTGCCCCTAGTTCGACTTGCAAGTTACTCAATATCCCATATGGGGTGTATGTTCATCCATCAAATGCTTTTAATGTCATCAATGATCGCGACAAGGGTGGAGCTCCTAAAGTTTTCCAGCAGCTCATCGACATAATACATGTAGATGCCCCCTCATCAATAATTGTTCAATGGACAGTTTCGATGAGGGCTTTCACTTGAATAAGGAAAGCTAGTTGAGCTAGAAACTGAGGGTCATATCCTTTGTGATTAAAGGCCACAAGATTGGAATCCGTTGGGTCAATCCCACCTATCGCTGACAATAAAGCCTGCTTTTGGGAAGGGCAATTTTGCAGTACCTCAAGTGTCGACATAGCGGATGGCGATTGGGCTAGATCCTCCACTGTATTATAATGTTGTGTTGATCTGGCACGAGGATTAAATGTCGACTTGTGTACTACTCCCTTTGGCGGTTTTATCGTTAGTTCAGGAGTGATGGGTGGCACAACTTCGGTTGAAGTTGTTGTCGAACTACTAAGTTGATCATTATCATTGTTGTTCGACATCTGTGGATTCCCGTAATCTTTATTCCTTGTCCATATCAAAGCATCATTTAGCTTCTTCGAAACAGACAACATTAGTACTTAGGACGGGGAAGTATTGTTGCTAGCAACCAGATTTGTTCCTGGGTTCGAAAATGGATCAGTCAATACTGCCAAGGTTTTTGAACTCTTGAATAATTTTCTTAGCTCAACTTTATATGGACACTCTCTTGTCCAATGATGCTCATCACACATGAAGCATGGATGAATTGGATTCCTATCTCCAGAAGGGTTTGTAGAAGATTTTTCAGGAGACAACTCCTCCTGTTTTTTCTTCTTCCCTTTCTTTTTCTTCTTGCCTCTTGGTGGCTTGGGTTCTTTGCCTTTGTCAGCCGACACGACATTTACTTCCAAGGCGAGAAGTTCTTAATTTGCATTTTGACTTGAAACCATAAGGGCTTTCTTTGACAAAGCTTTTACGGCTTTCGTGCTAGTCGCACCTATCATGCCATCGCTGGCATGAGAGTGTTTATTTGATTTAGGAGGGGGAGGAACGAAAAATTTCAGTCTAGGAGCATCACGGATTTTATCGTAGATCGTGCCAGACTGTGTATATATCAAGTCTAGATATTGTGCATGAGCAATAACTTTCTCTTCAGTGATGACTCCTCACTTTGCCACATCTTCCGTAATAGAAGGTAACAATGACTGAATAAACCATTCAGCCAATAGCTGATTAGGAACATATGTTTTTACCATTCTACGATGATGTCGCCACTCATGAATATGATCGGATATGTGAGTGGCCGTCGTTTGTTTGAAATTGGTAAGAAACTCTGTTTCCGTTTCGTACCTTATGGGTAACTGGAAATGGGTTAAAAAGGTTGTGGCTAGGGTACTAAAGTTGGCAAACGAAGCTCTAGGCAATTCGATATACCATTTTGCTGTCGGACCAGTTAACGTTCGCTGAAAAAGGTGAAGCCTGATCGAATCATCGTTGAGAGTGTTTGATCAACACCACAGATGAAAAGTCATCACATGATTCGACGGGCGTTCACCCGGATTTCCATTAAATTGAGGAATATCTGACGGAAGTTTATGAGGAATCGCTGGCCACCAAGGGGCGTAAGAAATTGGATCGTTCGTTAGTCAATTTAGATCCGGTAACTCTAAAGTCGCCACGAAAGGCAACTGTTGATTAAGGCTTGGCGAAGCATACCCAGGATAAGATGGAATTTCCTGAGCAGTTGGCCTTTGCATACCAGCATAATGCATTTGATGCTGGTAACTTTGGTAAGGTTGATGGGCATGACCACTATGATATGATTGATGTTGACTGTTTTGAATATACGGCTGCCCATTACTTGCAAAGACTGGCAGCTCAGATCCTTGGTAAGCTTGTTGGAATTGCGGTTGCTGGTATTGTACCAGCCATGGTTGTGAAGCCATGAGCTGTTGCCCAGTACTGACTGTTTGACCAAGATGAGGGGTAATGGTCCCCGTTTGAACCTGGGTCTTTCCACTAGTCGGTGATTGTGGTTGCGTCAGAGGGACAAGAGGTTGTTGTATTACGACCTGAGAAACCTGAGGTTGGCATACAATAGGCAACGTTTTTACTTGCGACACCATCACGATAGCCAGCATAGTGGGGATATTTGACACAGGCAAACTTTGTTGCATCGAGTATACAACTCTTGATTGTTGAGGCAGTATTGGCACCCAACCGCTAGATGTAATTCCAGCATAACCTGAATTCTATTGTGAACTCTCGTATGGTTGTCCTCCCGGAGGAGACAATGAAAGGGTGTACTGCCCTCCATACGGCAGTGACCCAGTGCTCAAAGGAATGATTTGCCTTTGGGCACCGGATTGCCCAAATTGACACTACGAAGGATCAATTTGTTGAGACTCAACATAAGAGATTCCATATATTACTCCGGACGAACAAACGGGAACAGTCCATACTGTTGAAACAGCTCCTGGATGGACTCCATCCAGCGATTGAGAGCTAGTTGGGACAGATGGTATGCAGGTGAACATTGTCGGAGTAGCAGCAGGAAGTTCTGTCGCTGCTGTGTTGGATGACATAGTCCTAGATGTCAACGGTTGTTCAAACATATTTATTCTATCCAAAAGATTCCTTAGTGATTCTTCAGGAACTTCCGATGGCGGAGCCTAACTTCTGATGAAGAAGGATATAGAGTGACCCCAGCTCCAAATTGCATGGAGCGTTAGATGGAGGATCCTCCACAATCTCTTCTATGGCAATCAATCCAGGCAGAAGAGGTAGACCGTCAGGTCCGTAAAATATCTCTAGTGCCGAAGAAGGGATAGGTTCTATAGCGACTGATGTTTGGGGAGTAACACCTTTCGAATCAGCTATAGATGGAGCCAGTTCGGGAATAGAAGTGTTTACCGTCACACTAGGATCAGTTGTAATGTCCTTTTATGGCTGCGGAATTTCTTCTGTAGAGGCAGGGATACCATAAATGTTCGGAGTATCCGAAGTCTTTGAGGATGTCAGAGTACTTGCTCCATCCAACCTAGGGGACTTCGATCCAGTCAAACGAGTTCGCTTTGTCCGGAATAGTTTCGTTTCCAGAGTCAACGATGGTTGACTCGTAAACCTTCATGAACGACAGGGTTTTGATTGACTTTCTTCCACGATTGCGGATTAATTGATCAACTCAAAATAATAGGGGAAAATGATTCCAAATTAAATGAATTTTAGACGCTTTGACACAACTTGTTTTTTCAATTTTTAAGAGTCGAGAAAAAACAAAACATGACTCTAGTTTCCTTCGATTTTTAATGAGCTTGAAGTGACAAGTGCTCAGATGGACCTTTTCCTTTAAGGAGTCTGAAAAGGAATGAAAGAGACTACTCTGGAAATCTAGACAGAGGGATTACGAAACCAATCGCAAAACTACAGAATACTTTTTACGGTACGACATTCAATCTTTCCGAATGCTGTGTTCAGTGCATTGCAATCGATAGGGCAGCAGACACAGCTTCCTGAGGATAAAGGATATAGCCTATTGTCGTCTCCCAATATATACTTGACGATACGTGGGAGCACAAGTCCGTACTGTCACTTGTTGTCTCAAAGAGGAGGAATCACCCAACCAGCAATGAAAGCGATAGTTACTAGGCTTTACGACGCCGGAATATGTCTCTAGCCTAGACTTCTAAATGTTGTGCGTTAGGTTCCAAAGCATTTTTATGTTCATTGAATTTATTTTACAGTTGATCTTGCTTAAGAAATTTTCCTTTCAGGTTCACCACATGATGTAGATATATAATTGATAAAATGCAATCTAAGATGATAAACAATCATTTAATCTTCTTTTTGCAATGAAAATCCTAGCTACTAAGGAAAGAGAAATGAGATTCTTTCAACATAGAGCACAGAGCACACACTAGATGCACTGTCCTAAATCAAACCAACAAGCAATCTAAATGCAAATGCACATGCATGTATTTGTTTTCAACCTTCTTAATGTGTGAATGACAAGGAGAATGCTAAGTACAAATCTGAATTATCTTTTCAAAGCGACAGTACTAACAATTTTTCTTCAAAATATGAAAGGAAGATAATGACGACACTTTGCGATTTTGAATTGAAAACTGCTTTCAACACATGAAAAACTACTAATTGAAATAAAATACAAGAGTAACAGTATAATCGACCATCAAGAACAATAGGATTCTCTTCTATGACTGAAAATGACACTTGCGACACTTCCAAATCAAGGAACAACAGTTTGATTACGCTACTTCTTTGTAAAAGAGAACTATAAATGGCGCACAATACATAAAAAAATTCACGGTTCTTTGCACGATGGAGGTGGAATGATGGAAAGGAAGGGGGTTTCCACAGAGGTGTATTGATCAGAGAGAACAAATCTCTAGAATAAAGCTGAAGAGAGTGAACAAAAACCCAAAATCTGGAAGCAGAAGAGGTCTTGTCTGATCAGTGCACCTGCAACACAGGGAAAGTGCGATGCAGCACACCTACTGCACATGGGAGGTGTGATGCATCCAGATTCCCAAGGGACGAGACTTCAACTTGATTCTTGGTCACAGTTTCTAGCTCAGTTCAGGGATTTAGGCCGAGCAAGTGATGTTCAGTAAATATAAATCACAGGGGCTGATCTAATGAGGTTACTGGACCCACCACTAGGTCAATTAGAATGTTTGCAAATTGATTGTTCAGTTTATAAACTAAACCTAGAGATAGACTGAAGCAGCATTAATCTACTTTGCACTTGCATAGCAAATGCAGTTCGAAGGCTAGCTGGCTTGACTTTAGGCTCGGTCTGTAAGTTTATAAAACAAACAAATATAGACAAGAAAACAATCTATTCGCTCCCTAGTGGAGTCGCCATTTTGTTATCGTGAAATCTAGTGTCCACTCGGAGCTGCTAGTCCCACTAAGACTGGTAGCTATCTTAGAAACAAACTAACTAAAACTACTTTTGCTTTCCTTTATGAGAAGTAGATAAGAGGGGAACAAAGGACACCAACCTCAGTATTGCGCTTGGTTCCTTGCTTGGTTCCTCTCTCTTCTAACAGATCTTTGCCGCTCCTCCTTCGTTTACCCAGCTTCAAAGAGCACCTGTGGAATCAAAGCAACATAATACTATCGAAGAACAAAGATCTATAATCATAAAAAATACAGGACAAGATATATATTGACCACACAAATGCATATATCATCAAACATACAAGAATGTGGAGGAAAACTTGAATAGCTTTATTAATATCAAGAATAACAAAGAGGATTACAACCAATTGTTCTGACCCATCGTCATCCTCTCAGCATGAAAGCCCTTCTTAACGTCATGAAAAGCTTAGATCACCCATACATATTCATCATCAACAACAATTAACACATATACAATTGCACAACAGTATAAAGGGAGGGGCAACTCCCTGCAATATGAGTTTGCCCGACATCAATATATATAATTTTCCACTTTTACAAAGTATAAGTTAAATCTTGGGAAACCCCAAAGTTAAACTTAGCCAATTTTCTAACTTCAGAAAACTTAGTTTCCCAGCTCATTGGGGCCATTGCACGATCGCCACACGACTCACCAACCCTTCGTTCACCTCATCGCACAATCGTGTTGTTTGCCCAACTTGGGCGTGCCTCGTCGTAACCAAGTCGCCACACACGGGCACCTCCGCACGAGTCACACCTCCATTCACAACTCCAACACTTCACTTTTTCCACCATTTCTTCATGCATGACGTGCCCTACCCAAGTCGACTATCCGCATGATTCTTCGTTTCATCGTGCACGGCGTGCCCTCACCCGGACACCCGTCCGCACGTCCACCCATTCACCCAAACTCGTTCACCTGAACAACTTCACCCGAGTTGTCACATGACTTCACGCGACGCACTCACCCGGTTCGCCCAAATGACTTCACCTGGGTCGCCCGACGACCTCACCCGGCTCGCCCGAACGACCTCGCTTGGGTCGCCTGATGACCTCGCCTGGTTCGCCCGAACGACCTCACCCGAGTTTTCTACCCGACGACCTCCCCCGAGTTCTCTGCCCAACGACCCCACTTGAGTTCTGCTTGAACGACCTCGCCTGAGAACAACCTCACCCGAGTTCGCCCTTGCCCGATTTTTTTGCAAGAGTTTTTCGCTCGAGTTTCTTGCCCGAGTTTCTCACCCGACTTTTCAGAACGAGTTTTACACCTAAATTCCGCCTGTCGTACGGGCTCATCCACACACTGCAGAACTCCTTGTTCAAACTCGTGTTGATCGAATGATAGTCATTTGCCTCCAAACACCCTCCAATATATACGGGCGAGTGGCGGGTTATGTCACCCGGCCGACCCATGGCCAACGCCCAAGCCGACTTGTTCATAATGTGTTGTCTCGCCCAGGAGGAGGGTCAGCCCGCCCAACTCATGGGACCGCCCCCTCAACTCGCCCAACACCTTATAAACTCATCCAAGGTTCATTTTGTTTCACATTTCGCACGTCCTTTGCACGGTGGAGTCACCCTACCCGTCGCACAGACCGCAAGTACTTACATCCTCCCCCACTTGAAGCCATTGTCGTCCTCAACAATATCTCATCCCAGCAACCATCTGTCACCAAGATATCCATACCAAGGCATACACCCGATTGGTATGTCATACATCGGAAAATCATCTCAATCCATGATCATCAACCACCCTGTCACAATCTCCACATGTTGCTCCCCATTGTGGAAGGCTTGCCCCTCCATCTCAAGCTACATGCTTCCTGCAACATATCGTGTCGACCTCATCATGTGTCATCCTCGTGTGAACTCCTGCCATGATACTTCAACACAATGCTAACACATCTCTACACACCGCTAGCCCCCATAGCTTGAACTAGTTGGGTAGCTAATCCAACTGTCACGCTCAACCCATGAGAATGCACATCCCCATGCCACCATCAGTTGTTTCTCTGAACATCCCGTCACATCATCAACTCGATCAAGATTCCATCTCCATATAAGTAAGCCATGCTTAGGTCCACGAAGTAGTCTCCATCTCATCTGCAACATGTTGTCCATGATGTTTGGTACCAATGTGTTGCATGAAATCAGCCGCATCTATCCCAACATCATCATCCATATGTGTATCTCCTCAATATGAAGAGATCACCTCATCAAACTTCGACTCTCAATGTGCCACATCTAGGTCCATGAAGCAACCTCCATCATATCTGCAATGTGCCAACCCTCAAGTTTGCCATAGAAGCAAGTATATACCTATCTCATCTATCCATGCGCTGCCCACGATCATAGATCAATCAACTCCCATGTGTTAAAGTGGTTACGTCTCGGCTCAACCCATGCCCAAGTGTTGCCACCAAGGCATCATCATCGTCGTAACTCCATCACTCCAAAGTGTCTCATATTGATCCTCCACATCAAGTCACTCTTCCAAGCCACACCCATACATGTACTCGAAAGTATTCATCCCATTCTGCATCAAAGTCTCTAACCTCAGCTCCTGAATGCATCAGATCCTCTAAGTCCACCATATATGAAGTCCCAAAAAGTCACAACCTCATGTCATCATGAGCTCCATGAGTCATCTCCAACCAACACTCTAGAAAGCATACAAGTCTCGGCCCAAAGGTCTCTGCAAGATGCCTCGGCTCTCCATGTAGTAGGAATGCTCCATAGTCTTCTCACAACTCCATCCAAGTCCATGGTCTTGTTGTACAAGAATGCACAACCTCTCCATCAGCTCATAAGTAAAACATCTCCATGTCACACCAGCAAATCCACCTGCACAACATTCTTTCCTTGGCACTCCTCATTGGATGCCCATAAGTGACACCTCTACAAGTGCTCCTGCATAATGTCCCTACATAAGATTTCCATGCTCCATGTCTCTAGCCTGATGTCCATGAATACGTTGCCCATGTAGTGCAACCAAGTAGACCCATCACAACAATTGGTCATCCTCATCCAAGTCTGCAATCTTCGGTCTAGTGAACTTGGTCACCCAACCATATCATCATCACATCATGAGTCCCTTCCATCATAGTTCCCCCACTAAAGGCTCCACCAAGACTTGCTTTTGGTCTCAGCCCTGAGAAGTCCACCCAAGTATCATCATACTCAAGTGCGTGCCCTTCAATCTGCCCATGAGTCATGCCGGGAACTTAACCAATTCTCCATGTGGCTAAAGCATGACCCATTCATCCGGAACGATCATCATGTTCCTCCCTTGTCACAGGCCCTTGTACCTTCTATCATAAGGTCACAAATAACCCCAACAAGTCCTGCAACAGTCAACAATCCTTGCTTCTCCATACAAGGTCTCATCATAGACATCCATGGTAAGATGCTTTCTAGCACCGACAAACTACTTTTTCCCTTCCCTGCATATGGTTCATCTCCCAAATGCCCAAGTGAAACACAAGTATCAATACTTCATCATCATGAGGATCCTCCATATGAGTATCCTCATCCATCCATGTCTACAAACTACACAATCCTGGTCCAACTTGATCAATCTCAAGTTCATCCTCCATCGCTGTCACATCTGCAACATCCTCAATCATCACGACTCCCTCTTCCTTGTTAGCACAATCTGCAACTTCATCCTGCTCCATTGTCCAACCAAGTTGAATAAGTTCACCTTCAACATTCTTTTCCAAGACTTCAAGTTCCTTTCGAATCTGGGGATTCTCTTCTTTCATCCGCTTCAACCTGTATAAGGTAAGCAAGAGCTTCCCTTTGCATTCTTCCAAACCTGCCATGCCTTGTCGTTCAGCTTGGCCCAAGCACTAAGCTTCACCTCTGCTAAACCTATTTCAACATTCACCTAAATCACCCTGATATTCCACCTGTCACATGTAAAGCTTGAACTTCCTTTCAAGTCTTCAGTCTTCGTAGAATCAGCTCCTTGATTCAGCTCACCAGCACCAACTCCCCGGCACTAGCTCTGATACCACCTGTCACGATACTACAGTGGGATCAACACTTCATTTTCAACCCAGTCATCAGCTCTGATACCACCAGTCACGTCCCTACACCTGTGGTAGTCTTTCAACCGCTTATAGCAAGGTGCGGCACTACCAACCGTTTTCTTTTCACTAATACTTACGACTGTAGACTACACCTAACATTCATACTTAGTTTATTTTTTTGTTACCAAGTATTATTATTAGCCTTTATAGAGATGAAAACCCATACATATTCATCATCAATAGCAATTAACACATATACAATTGCACAACAGTATAAAGGGAGGGGCAACTCCCTGCAATATAAATTTGCCCTAGATCAATATATATAATTTTCCACTTTTACAAAGTATAAGTTAAATCTTGGGAAACCCTAAATTTACACTTAGCCAATTTTCCAACTTCGGCAAACTTGGTTGCCCAGCTCGTTGGCACCTCCGCATAGTTGCTGCACGACTCACCAACCCTTCGTTCACCTCGTCGCACGATCATGTTGTTTGCCCAACTTGGGCACGCCTCCTCGTAACCAAGTCACCACACACGGGCGCCTCCGCATGAGTCACAACTCCAACACTTCATTGTTTCCACCATTTCGTCGTGCACGGCGTGCCCTACCCAAGTCGCCCATCCGCACGATTCTTCGTTTCAGTGTGCACAACATGCCCTCACTCGGCCACCCATACGCACGTCCACCCATTCACCCAAACTTGTTCACCCAAACAACTTCACCCGAGTCGCCACACGACTTCACCCGGGTCACCTGACACCCTCACCTAGTTCGCCCAAACGACTTCACCCGTGTTGCCCAACGACCTCACCCGGCTCGCCCGAACGACCTTGCCCAGGTCACCCGATGACCTCGCCCGGTTTGCCCGAACGACCTCACCCGAGTTTTTTGCCTGACGACCTCGCTCGAGTTCTGCCTGAATGACCTCGCCCGAGAATGACCTCACCCGAGTTTGCCCTCGCTCGAGTTTTATGCACGAGTTTCCTGCACGAGTTTTTCACCCGAGTTTCTCAACTGACTTTTCCACCCGACCTTTCTGAACGAGTTTTACACCCGAATTCCGCCCGTCGTGCGGGCTCATCCACGCGCTGCAAAACTCCTTGTTCGAACTTGTGTTGATCGAATGATGGTTGTTTGCCTCCAAACGCCCTCCAATATATACGGACGGGTGGTGTGTTATGTCACTAGGCCAACCCATGCCCAACGCCCAAGCCGACTCGTTCACAATGTGTTGTCTTGCCCAGGAGGAGGGTCGGCCCGCCCAACTCATGGGACCACCCCTTCAACTCGCCCAACACCTTATAAACTCATCCAAGGTTCATTTTGTTTCACATTTCACACGTCCTTCGCACGGTGGAGTCGCCCTGCCCGTCGCACGTACCATAGGTCCTTACACTGGGGGTGGCTGGGTGATTCTGAGAATCAACCAGCCACCCCCAGGGGGTGGGCGATTTGCCGAGGTGGCATGGGGTGGGTGCCGCAGCACCACCCCGTGCCACCCTGGCTATAAGGACCTGTGGTCCGTGCGACGGTCAGGACGCACATCCGGTGAGAAGAGGCGAGCTGCGGCTAAGGCAAATGAGCGAGCAATGTAATAATGTGTGTGAGAGGAGTCTTGGTCACACGTTTATATGGTGGGGATGAGCTGGGCAAGTCACCCACGAGTCGACACAAGGGATTTGTGATGTGGGCAAGTTTAGGTGGGCAGTCCTGTGTGATGGGTGGGCTGACCCAACCATTGGATGAGTTTTGCAAGTGAGGAAAGCGTCGGCTGGACATGGTGAACAAGTCGGCCGGGTGGCATGACTCGCCTACCCACTATATATATGAATGGCAAGGTTGGAGAGTTGGAGCATCAATCGAATCATACGACCAACAACCAAGGATGAGCTTCTAAGGAGTGCAAGGTGCAGTTTTAGCATGGAGGAGCAGGTGTGAAGGCGTGGTCGAATAGCTGGTCGATGTACCTGCCCATCGGGCAGACTTGCACAGGCTGCACGAAGTCTTGGTGACACGGGTAGGCAGGCCGCACAAAGGAACGCCCTCCCATGGTTGGCAACACGAGTGGAGGGCCACACAAAGGCGTGCCCACTCGTCGGTTGTGACACGGGTGCACGAGGTGCCTACCCGTCGGTTGTGACATGGGTGGAGGGTGCGCGAGGCGCCTGCCCATTGATTAAATGTGCAGGTGGAGGGTTGCATGAAGGCGCCCGCCTGCTGGTCGGTTGTGTGCATGGGTGGAGGGCTACACAAAGGCGCCTGCTCGTCGATTGGCAAACTCAGGTGCCTACCCAACAGTGCAAAGGCAAAACGGTGAACCCGGGTAGGGGTGAAACAAAGGCACCCGCCCATGGTTAGAGTTTCGTGTGAGGCTACATGAAGGTGTTACGGGGTGGAAAATTTGGCTAAGTGTGGAATGTAAGAGTGACCACCGTGCAAGGCGTGCACAAGGTGGATAGTTCGTTGGTAAGACAAGAAGTCAGAATTTTGTCTAAGTATGAAACTTGGGGTTTCCAAGGTATACTTGTAAATTTGTAAAAGTTGAAAATATATTGAAATCCGACAGACTCTTACTCAGGGAGTTGCCCCTCCCTTTATACTGTTGCTATTGTGTTATTTATGTATAATTTATGTGGATAATGAATGTGTATGGGTGTTCATTAGTAGAAAGGCTAATAATAATACTTGGTGAAGAAAAATAAACTAAGTATCGAATGTTAATGCGTAGTCCATGAACATTAGTATTGGTGAAAAGAACGTGTTCGATGGTGCTGCACCTCGCTATAAGCGGTTGAAAGACTACCGCAGGTGTAGGGGCGTGACAGGTGGTATCAGAGTAGCTAATTCAGGCATTGAAGGTTGAAGCTGCTGGCCTACACTATAAGTGCAGGTGGTATCAAGGTCACGGTTGGAGTTGGAATGAAGTGACAGTGGAAATAGGTACTTGCAGGCGAAGGAAGCTGGTTTCACATACAAGTGAGACAAGGGTTGGTTCAATTTTGCAGGGAACTAGGTTAAGCTGGTGGATGGTCTGTACTAGATGACAAAGAAGGAAGTTGTTAGCAGAAGTGGCATGTGAATATCATGTTGAAACAGGAGAATCTAGCCACAATGTGATCGATGCTTTCATTGAAAGGATATTGGAAAGGATGGAGGAATTGGAGTCTTACTGGACTACAAAGATGAACTTGGTCATGAAAGATCAAGAGGCCAATTTGAAGATGAGGGAAGAACTTGATGAACTCCAGACTCACCATGAGTACACTGATATTAAGTGTACACAACTTGAAGATGAAGTCAAGGAGATTGGAGAAGCGAGAGATCGAAGTTTGGCATAAATCTTGAACTTGCAGAAATCTCTTGATGAAGCCAGATATGAGATCACGGTGTTGAAGAAGGCCGTGAGGTATAACTCAGGTGGAGGAGTGTCTCATGTGAAGATCAAGGAACCAAAATCTTATGATGGTACAAGAAGTGTGAAAACTCTTGGTAACTTTCTTTGGGATGTGGATCAATACTTGGAATGCTTGGGTCTATCTGATGATGAGACAAAGGTGAAGGTAGCAGCTCAATTCTTGATGAAGGATGCTAAGATGTGGTGGAAAAGGAGAATGGATCAGATTGCCAATGGAAGTGCTGATGACATGAAGAAGGCCTTGCAGACCCACTTCAGTCCTCAGGATGGAACATGGGAAGCAAGGATGAAGATTAAGTTTATTAAGCAGATAGGGAACCTACAGACATATCAGCGGGAGTTTGCAAGTGCAGTTCTGGAACTTCCTGACATGGCGAAGAGGGACAAGGTGTTCAACTTCATTATTGGATTGAAACCTTGGGCACATAATGAAATGAAGAGGCAGCAGATTAAGACATTTGAGGAAGCTTTTGCTGCTGTGGATCATTTGGTGGAGCATTATGACGAAACTTCTGATGAGAGAAAGAAGAAGTTCGATAAGCCGAAAGAGAAGAAGAAGGATGATGCTTCGAAATCAGATGATAATACAAAGATGAAGAAAGCCTTGAAGTGTTGGATATGTGTTGAACCACATACGGTGAAGAATTGTCCTTCAAGACCGAAAATGGACTATGTTGCACAGTCTAATACAAAGAAAGAAGAAGCTTCTTTGGGGATGATGCAGATTCTTGGAGCTACTGCTGCTACGGAAGTGGTCTCTCGGGGAGATCCTGAAAGGAATAGTTTGGAGTATGTTCGGATGAAGATTGGGAGTGCTGATGTACTCACTACAGTGGATAGTGGGGCTACTCACAACTTCATGAGTGAGGAAATTGCGAGAAGGATTGGGCTGAAATTTGTACTGGTGAAGGCACAAATGAAGATAACAAATTCTCCTCCTGATTCTGTACTTGGTGTAGCTGAAAGAGTGGACACAACACTAGGTGAGTGGACCAGGAAAGTTGACTTCACTATAGTGTGGATTGATGATTATGAAGCTACGCTGGGGATGGAATTCTTGAAACAATATGATACTATGATTATTAGACATTTGAAGAAGCTGTACCATTACGATGGAAGGGAAGATGTACCCATTGGTGTGACTAGACCATATTGTAAACTAGCAGTGATCCAAATGGAGGATGAGAAGCGCATGGATGACATGTGTAAGAGATTGTCTACTATTGAGGCAAATCTTACCGAGCAGTCATTGGTTATCAGGACACTATTTGATAGTATCTTGTATTTGTCAAGAAGGCTAGAGGATGTCGAGGATGATGATGATGAGGATGTTTATGTGAGACCGAATGTCCATGAGGAGGATCGGGTTGCATATCTACAGAGGATGGAGATAGAGGATCTTGACAGATGGATTAAGCTTATTAGTGAGGGTGAGCCTTCAGGCTATACTCCCTCTACATCTTCTTAGGTGACATAGAAGACGGGGCTCATTGTTAGCTGCTCATGGCAGTGAGTCCTTAAAATAGATTGAGCAGGTATGACAGATGATGCGAGAATGGATTGGCATTAGCATCATGACATGTTGCAGATGGGATGGGGTTTCCATGGACTCGAGCATGGGAGAGATTCTTGGTGAGTCCAGGATGTGGCAGAATCTGAGAAAGACTGGTGTAGGCATAAGGATGGACATTCTTATAATTTGAGCGTGACAGTTGGACTGATCGCTCGACTAGTTCGAGTCATGGGGTCTAGCAGTGTACCAGAGAGATGTTGGCATTATGTTGGAATATCTGATGAAAATTCACAGGATGGGATGACACATGGTGGAGATAGTTGTTTTACATATGTTGCAAAGATGTTTGTAGTGCATGGACTAGTTGATATCATGGGCTAAGGATGAGATAGTTATCTTGATGAGATGGTGATCTTGGTGGCGGGATGGTTACTAGGACGACATATTGTCAAGGACAACAATGACTTCAAGTGGAGGAGGATGTAAAGACCCGTGGTCCATGCGAAGGGTAGGACGCACATCCGGTGCGAAGAGGAGAGCTGCGGCCAAGGCAAACGAGCGAGCAATGTAATAATGCGTGTGAGAGTAGTCTTGGTCACACGTTTATATAGTGGGGACAAGCTGGGAAAATCACCCAGGAGCTGACACAAAGGACTTGTGATGTGTGTGAGTTTAGGTGGGTGGTCCCGTGTAATGGTCGGGCCGACCCAACCTTTGGACGAGTTTTGCAAGTGAGGAAGGCGGCGGTTGGACATGGTGAACAAGTCGGTCGGGTGGCACGACTTGCCCACCCACCATATATATGGATGTTGTAGTTGGAGAGTTGGAGCATCAATTGAATCATATGATCAAAAACCAAGGACAAGCTTCTAAGGAGTGTGAGGTGCAGGTTTAGCATGGAGGAGCAGGTGTGAAGGCAGGATCGAACCGCAAGTTGATGCGCCCGCCTGTCAGGTAGACTCACACGGGTTGCACGAAGTCTTGGTGACACAGGTAGGCAGGCCGCATGAAGGCGCGCCTGCCCACGGTTGGCAACATGGGTGGAGGGCCACATGAAGGCATGCCCACTCCTCGGTTGTGACACGGGTGGAGGTTGCATGAGCTCCCGCCCATTGGTTAAACGTGCGGGTGGAGCGCTGCATGAAGGTGCCCCCCTGTCGGTCGGTTGTGTGCACGGGTGGAGGGTTGCACGAAGGCGCCTGCCCGTCGGTTGGCAAACTCGAGTGGAGGGTGAGTGAAGGCGTCCGCCTGATAGTGTGAAGGCGAAACGATGAGCTCGAGTAGGGGTGAAACGAAGGTGCCTACTCGTGGTTGGAGTTTCGTGTCAGGTGGCACGAAGGTGTTGCCAGGTGGAAAATTTGGCTAAGTGTGGAATGTAAGAGTGACCACGTTTCGTGTCAGGTGGCACGAAGGTGTTGCCAGGTGGAAAATTTGGCTAAGTGTGGAATGTAAGAGTGACCACTATGCAAGGCGTGCACGAGGTGGGAATCTTGTTGGCAAGATAGGAAGTTAGAATTTTTTCTGAGTATGAAACTTGGGGTTTCCAAGGTATACTTGTAAATTTGTAAAAGTTGAAAATATATTGAAATTGGGCAGACTCTTACTCAGGGACTTGACCCTCCCTTTATACTGTTGCTATTGTGTTATTTATGTATAATTGCTATGGATAATGAATGTGTATGGTTGTTCATTAGTATAAAGCCTAATAATAATACTTGGTGAGGAAAAATAAACTAAGTATCAAATGTTAAGGCGTAGTCCATGAACATTAGTATTGGTGAAAAGAACGTGTTCGGTGGTGTTGCACCTCGCTATAAGCAGTTGAAAGACTACCGCAGGTGTAGGGGCATGACACCAGTGGCCCCCTCGCACCTGGAGGTGGCTGGGCGAGCCGACGGGGTGGGCACTGCAACACCACCCCGCCCTGTCCGGCGGTGGCTGGGCGAGGGGGCGGGTGACGCCGTTGGGGTGGCGCGGGGTGGGCACTATAGCCCCAATCTACGCCACCCCGGAGGGCAGCATCTCCCGCTCCCCGGGGATGGCTGGGTGATTCCCGAAATCACCCAGCTACCC
>APFE030736409.1:147961-169943 GCA_000404065.3 Pinus taeda | reverse complement strand
AATTTGTAACCTGCATTTGCAGACCGATTCTGACTTTGTGTCTTGCCAACGAGCTACCCACCTCGTGCATGCCTTACAGGGTGGTCACTCTTACATTCCACACTTAGCCAAATTTTCCACCCGAAAACACCTTCGTGTGGCCTCACATGAAACTCCAACCATGGGCGGGCACCTTTGTTTCACCCCTACCTAGCATATTGGAAGATCAATCAGCCGAAATAATTGTGAGCAGCCACAATATTGTAGGTTTCTTCCTCCCTGACCAAATTTGTAACCTGCATTTTCGGACTGATTCTAACTTCGTGTCTTGCCAACGAGCTACCCACCTCGTGCATGCCTTACACAGTGGTCACTCTTACATTCCACACTTAGCCAAATTTTCCACCCGGCAACACCTTCGTGTAGCCTCACATGAAACTCCAACCATGGGCGGGCACCTTCATTTCACCCCTACCTAAGTTCACCATTTCGCCTTCACACTATCGGGCAGGCGCCTTCGTTCACCCTCCACTCGAGTTTTCCAACCGACTGGCAGGTGCCTTCATGCAGCCCTCCACCTGTGCACATAATCGACCAGCGGCCGAGCGCCTTTGTGTAGCCCTCCACCTGCACTTTTAACCGACGGGAAGGTGCCTCATGCACCCTCCACTTGTATCACCAACAGCGGGCGGGCGTGCCTTCGTGTGGCCCTCCACCTGTGTCACAACCGACAGGCGGGCACCACCCGTGTCACCAACCGAACCCGTTCAACTCGTGCAGCCCATGCGAGTCTACCTGGCGGGTGGGCGCATCAACCTGCAGTTCGACCACGCCTTTACGCCTACTCCTCCACCTGCACTTTTCACCTCGAGCTCGTCCAATGACTCATATGAATGCTTGTTTTATGATTTGACTTTGATTGATGTCCAACTCTCTAACCGCGCTATCCATATATATGGTAGGTGGGCGACTCGTGCCACCTAGCTAACTCATTCACCATGTCCAGCTGATGCCTTCCTCATTTGCAAAATACGTCCAAAGGTTGGGTCAGCCTGCCCATCACACAGGACCACCCACCTAAACTCACCCACATCGCAAGTTCATCATCTCGACTCGTGGGTGACTTGCCCAACTCGTCCCCATGGTATAAACTCGCCCATCCAACCTTCTCCACACACATTTCACATCGTATGCTTGCTCGTTTGGCCGCAGCTTGCCTACCTTTGCATGGGATATGCATCTTTCCCGTCACATGGACTGTAGGTCCTTACATCCTCCTCCACTTGAGGTCATTGTCATCCTTAACAATATGTCCCATCCTGGTAATCATCCTACCACCAAGATTCTCATATCTGAACAGTCTATCCATGATAGCAGGTTGTCCACGCCCTACAACCATCCTTGCAACATATGTAGAACAACCATCTCCACCATGTTTCATCCTCATCCTGTAGTCTTCTTGTCAAGATACTCCACCTAATACTAACATCTGTCTTCACACTAGTACCCCTCATGACTCGAACTAGTTGGGTAGCTAATCCAACCATATTCCCAAACCACAAGAATGCACATCCTTAAGCCACCATCAGTCTTACTATGACTTTTGCTACATCTTGGACTCATCAAGAATCTGCTCCAAAATTCCATGTTCAGGTCCATGGAACCTCCATCCCATCTGCAACATGTCTCACCCATGGTCTTATTGCGCAAGAGTGTACAACCTTCTTACTGGCTCATACATCTCCATGTCATAACAGCCTCTACATGACATCCTGCATAATGTTCCTACAAAAACTACCATGCTCTTGTCCCTAACCTGATGTCCATGACTTAGTTGTCCATGATGCCTAACCCAAGTAGACTCTGTCCCAACATCTGGTCATCTGCATCCAAGTCTGTAGTCTGTCATAAAGAAGCCTTTCTCCAAGGCCCCCTTGTTAAGTTGGTGTAGCCCCTTCCAAATCAAGGTCCCTGCACCAACCCATCTCCAAGGTTGTTTATAGAGAAAGGAGGGCCAGGAATTTTCCTCCCTGACTCTCATCCACCCATGTATCAGATTGATGTTGTGTCCTCAAGTATCTATGCACAACCTCAACCTCCTCACATGTACACCCAAGCTCTCTAAGCTTGTCTTTTGTTAACTGAAAGTCATATATGCCCATAGCATACCTGCAAAACTCCACTATACCAACCGAATCTCTACCTACATAATCCTCTCCAACCACTGCTTCTGAACTAGTACTCAGACTCCCTTCTTTTGCAACTCCATTGTGAAGATCATCAGTAGAAGATGTATCTACCAAGTGTTTCAAGATTCATGAGACTAACCTCTCACTTGCTTCCCTCTTCCTCGCTCTTGCAAAGAAGTCAATCAACTTCCCTTCCTTCGTTGTTTGAGTCATACTCCCAAGTCCTCTTTGCTCCACATCCTCATGCTTCACATTCGGATCTTTGGGATACAAATTCATAGAGTTCATCCTCGGTCTATACCCCAAGCAACTCCTTCTATTCATCGGAACCAACATAGTTCTCCCTTCAGTTGTGATCAAGAGAATGTCCCTGTCCATCATCAGAATGGCTTGTGCAACCCTCATAAAATCTTGCCCCAGCACCATAGAATGATCATCCATGTCCACGATCCTCAAGTCCAACTTTTTGAACCACGATCACACTCTTACCTGAGTGTTCTCCATTACACCAGTAACAACCTTCATGGTAGAGTTGACTTCTTTGAAAGCACTCCACTCTCTCTCCATTTTTGCTTTCTTCCGAGAAGACTTTGCTTCCTTCCTGCTAAAGAAACTATGAGTAGCCCTCGTATCCACTAAAGCTACAAATCTCTTGCCTTTCATGGTCACCTTCACAAAACTCAGCTTCAAGGCATCACCTCCTTTTTTCAACTTTATCTTGTGTCTCACATTAGCAACCTTCTTCAAGAACTTGGCCTTAGAAGTGTCGGTTAGCTCGTGCTCCAATTCGAAATTACTCGTAAGGTACTTCACTTCCTTGCTTGGGTGGCTCTTCTAAGCAAGTCGATCCTGGCTCAGCTTGACTTCCCTCAAGCTTGTCCTTCATCGCATTCTGCTCAAGTGCACCAACCAAGTGTCCATTGACCACCTTCATAGAACTAAGCTTCCCAACATCCCCTGGATTTTCACAATAGTGATTTCCCATCCTGTCAATGTAGTCGAGCTCATCCTACTCAATTACAACGACCTTCTTACCAAGAAGATTCTTCTTTATCCCCTCCTCAATTTGCTTGATTTCCGCTTCCACCATGGCACTTTTCTTCCTTAACTGGGATCTTTCATCCAAGAGCTCTTGAAGACCAAGACCACTTTGTCGGATCTCCTCATCAAGTTCCTTGAGTTCACCATCCATCGTACTTCCACATTGGCTCTTGAGTTCTTCAAGTTCCTTCCTTAGTCCCAAACTACTTTCCCAAATCTTCATATTCTCAGCCTTCATCGAAACCCAGTTAGAACTCTATCTACTCATTTGTTCCAACACCTTGTATCGGAAGACTTTGCCTTCATTATGGCTAGATTCACCTATCATAGGTTCATCCTGTAGTCTGATTGTCAAGATACTCCACCTGATACTAACATCTGTCTGCACACTAGTACCCCTCATGACTCGAACTAGTTGGGTAGCTAATCCAACCATACGCCCACACCACAAGAATGCACATCCTTAAGCCACCATCAGTCTTACTTTGAATTCTGCTACATCTTGGACTCATCAAGAATCTACTCCAAAATTCCATGCTTAGGTCCATGAAACCTCCATCCTATCTGCAACATGTCCAGCCCATGGTCTTGTTGCACAAGAGTGTACAACCTTCCCACTGGCTCATACATCTCCATGTCATAACAACCTCTACACGACATCCTGCATAATGTTCTTGCATAAACTGCCATGCTCCTATCCCTAACTTGATGTCCATGACTCTAGTTGTCCATGATGCCTAACCCAAGTAGACTCCATCCCAACATCCGGTCATCTGCATCCAAGTCTGTAATCTGTCATAAAGAAGCCTTTCTCCAAGGCCCCCTTGTTAATTTGGTGCAACCCCTTCCAAATCAAGGTCTCTGCACCAACCCAACTCCAAGGTTGTTTATAGAGAAAGGAGGGCCAGGAAGTTTCCTCCTTGACTCTCATCCACCCATGTATCAGATTGATGTTGTGTCCTCAAGTATCTATGCACAGCCTCAACCTCCTCACATGTAAACCCAAGCTCTCTGAACTTATCTTTCATTAACTAAAAGTCACATATGCCCATAGCATACCTGTAAAACTCCACTATACCAGCTGGATCTTTACCTACATAATCCTCTCCAACCACTGCTTTTGAAGTAGTACTTGGACTCCCTTCTTTTGTAACTCCATTGTGAAGATCATCAGTAGAATATGTCTCTACCAAGTGTTTCAAGATTCGTGAGACTAACCTCTCACTTGCTTCCTTCTTCCTTGCTCTTGCAATGAAGTCAATTAACTTCCCTTCCTTCGTTGTTTGAGTCATACTCCCAAGTCCTCTTTGCTCCACATCCTCATGCTTCACATTCGGATCTTTGGGATACAAAGTCATAGAGTTCATCCTCAGTCTATACCCCAACCAACTCCTTCTACTCATCGGAACCAACATAGTTCTCCCTTCAGTTGTGATCAAGAGAATGTCCCTGTCCATCATCGGAATGGCTTGTGCAAGCCTCATAAAATCTTACCGTAGCACCATAGAATGATCATCCATGTCCACAATCCTCAAGTCCAACTTTCTGAACCATGATCCCACTCTTACCTGAGTGTTCTCCATTACACCAGTAACAACCTTCATGGTAGAGTTGACTTCTTTGAAAGCACTCCACTCCCTCTCCATTTTTTCTTTCTTCCCAAAAGACTTTGCTTCCTTCCTGCTAAAGAAGCTATGAGTAGCCCTCGTATCCACTAAAGCTACAAATCTCTTGCCTTTCACGGTCACCTGCACAAAACTCAGCTTCAAGGCATCACCTCCTTTTGTCGACTTTATCTTGTGTCTCACATCAGCAACCTTCTTCAAGAACTTGGCCTCAGAAGTGTCCATTAGCTCGTGCTCCAATTCGACATTCCTCCTAAGGTACTTCACTTCCTTGCTTGGCTCTTCTAAGTAACTTGATCCTAGATTAGCTTGACTTCCCTCAAGCTTGTCCTTCAATTCATTCTGCTCAAGTGCACCAACCAAGTGTCCATTGACCACCTTCATAGAACTAAGCTTCCGAACATCTGCTGGATTGTCACGGTAGTGAGTTCCTAGCCTGTCAATGTAGTCGAGCTCATCCTACTCAATTACAATGACCTTCTTACCATGAAGCTTCTTCTTTATCCCCTCCTCAATTTGCTTGATTTCCGCTTCCACCATGGCACTTTTCTTCCTTACTGGGCTCTTTCATCCAAGAGCTCTTGAAGACCAATACCACTTTGTCGGATCTCCTCATCAAGTTCCTTGAGTTCACCATCCATTGTACTTCCGCATTGGCTCTTGAGTTCTTCAAGTTCCTTCCTTAGTCCCGAACGGCTTTCCTGAATCTTCATATTCTCAGCCTTCATTGAAACCCAGTCAGAACTCCATCTACTCATTTGTTCCAACACCTTGTACCAGAAGACTTTTCCTGCATTGTGGCTAGATTCACCTGTCATAGGTTCATCCACCATATTTGATTTTCAACCTTTGCCAGCTTCACCAAGTTCTTTGAAAAACTGAACTAGCTCTTGTCTCACTTGTATGTGAAACCAACTTCCTTCACCTACAAGTACCTGTTTCCACTGTCACTTTGTCACGAGCAACCTTGCTCTGATACCAACTGCACTTTAGTGTAGTTGTGTAGTAGGTTCAACCTTCAATACCTGAATCATCTACTTTGATACCAACTTTCAAGGTGTGTATAAGTTATTTGTCATACACCGACTTCACCCACTGTGAACCTGCTCTGATACCAACTGTCATGCCCCTACGCCTGTGGTAGTCTTTCAACCACTTATAATGAGGTGTGGCACCACCGAACACTTTATTTTCACCAATACTAATGTTATGGAATACACCTTAACATTCGATACTTAGTTTATTTTTCTTCACCAAGTATTATTATTAGCCTTTATACTAATGAACACCCATACACATTCATTATCCACAACAATTATACATAAATGAAATTGCAATAGTATAAAGGGAGGGGCAACTCCCTGAACATGAGTCTACCCAAATTCAATATATTTTCAACTTTTACAATTTTACAAGTATACCTTGGAAACCCCAAGTTTCATACTTAGCCAAAATTTTGACTTTGTGTCTTGCCAACGAGCTGTCCACCTCATGCACGCCTTGCACAGTGGTCACTCTTACATTCCACACTTAGCCAAATTTTCCACCCGGAAACACCTTCGTGCTACCTCACACGAAACTCCAACTGCGAGCGGGCGCCTTCATTTCACCTCTACCTGAGTTCACCGTTTTTCCTTCGCACTATTGGGCGAGTGCCTTCGTTCTCCCTCCACCCAAGTTTTCCAACCGACAGGCGAGCGCCTTCGTGCAGCCCTCCACCCGTGCACATAACCGACCAGCGGGCGGGCGCCTTCATGCAACCCTCCACTCGCACGTTTAACCGACGAGCGGGCGACTCGTGTACCCTCCACCCATATCGCCAACCGCGGGAGGGTGCACCTTCGTGTGGCCCTCCACCCGTGTCACAACCAACAAGCAGGCGCGCCATCATGTGGCCCTCCACCCGTATTGCCAAACGCGGGTGGGCATGCCTTCGTGCGGCCCTCCACTCGTGTTGCCAACCAAACATGTTCAACTCGTGTAGCCCGTGTGAGTCTGCCCGACGGATGGGCACATCAACCTGCGGTTCGACCGTGCCTCTATGCCTGCTCCTCCACCTGTACTTCACACCTCGAGCTTGTCCAATGACTCGTACAAATGCTTGTTTTTATGATTCGACTTCGATTGATGTCCAACCCTCCAACTTCGCGATCCATATATATGGCGGGTGGACGAGTCGTGCCACCCAGCCGACTCATTCACCATGTCCAGCCGATGCCTTCCTCACATGCAAAACTCGTCCAAAGGTTGGGACAGCCCGCCCATCACACGGTACCACCCACCTAAACTCGCCCACATCGCAAGTTCACCATGTCAGCTCATGGGTGATTTTCCCAGCTCATCCCCACGGTATAAACTCGCCCAACCAACCTTCTCCACGTGCATTTCACATTGTATGCTCGCTTGTTTGGCCACAACTTGCCTACCTTCGCACTGGATGTGTGTCCTGTCCGTCACACGGACCGCAGGTCCTTACATCCTCCTCCACCTGAAGTCATTATCATCCTCGACAATATGTCCCATCCTGGTAATCATCCTACCACCAAGATTCTCATATCCGAACAATCTTATCCATGATAACAGATGGTCCACACCCTGTAACCATCCTTGCAACATATGTAGAACAACCATCTCCACCATGTATCATCCTCATCCTGTAGTCTTCCTATCAAGATACTCCACTTGTTACTAACATTTGTCTGCACACTGGTACCCCTCATGACTCGAACTAGTTGGGTAGCAAATCCAACCATACGCCCAAACCACAAGAATGCACATCCTTAAGCCACCATCAGTCTTTCTCTGACTTCTACTACATCTTGGACTCATCAAGAATCTGCACCAAAATTCCATGCTCAGGTCCATGGAACCTCCATCCCATCTGCAACATGTCCAACCCATCGTCTTATTGCATAAGAGTGTACAACCTTCCCACTGGCTCATACATCTCCATGTCATAGCAGCCTCTGCATGACATCCTGCATAATGTTCCTGCATAAACTGCCATGCTCCTATCCCTAACCTGATGTCCATGACTCTAGTTGTCCATGATGCCTAACCCAAGTAGACTCCATCCAACCATCTGGTCATCTGCATCCAAGTCTGTAATATGTCATAAAGAAGCCTTTCTCCAAGGCCCCTTGTTAAGTTGGTGCAGCCCCTTCCAAATTAAGGTCCCTGCACCAACCCATCTCCAAGGTTGTTTATAGAGAAAGGAGGGCCAGGAAGTTTCCTCCCTAACTCTCATCCACCCATGTATCGGATTGATGTTGTGTCCTTAAGTATATGTGCATAGCCTCAACCTCCTCACATGTACACCCAAGCTCTCTAAGCTTATCTTTCGTTAACTGAAAGTCATATATGCCCATAGCATACCTGCAAAACTCCACTATAATAGCTGGATCTCTACCTTCATAATCCTCTCCAACCACTGCTTCTAAAGTAGTACTTGGACTCCCTTCTTTTGCAACTCCATTGTGAAGATCATCAATAGAAGATGTCTCTACCAAGTGTTTCAAGATTCGTGAGACTACCCTTTCACTTGCTTCCTTCTTCCTTGCTCTTGCAACGAAGTCAATCAACTTCCCTTCCTTCGTTGTTTGAGTTATACTCCCAAGTCCTCTTTGCTCCACATCCTCATGCTTCACATTCGGATCTTTGGGATACAAAGTCATGGAGTTTGTCCTCGGTCTGTACCCCAAGCAACTCCTTCTATTCATCGGAACCAACATAGTTCTCCCTTTAGCTGTGATCAAGAGAATGTCCTAATCCATCATCGTAATGGCTTGTGCAAGCCTCAAAAAATCTTGCCCCAACACCATAAAATCATCATCCATGTCCATGATCCTCAAGTCCAACTTTCCAAACCACAATCCCACTCTCACCTGAGTGTTCTCCATTACATCAGTAACAACCTTCATGATAGAGTTGACTGCTTTGAAAGCCCTCCACTCTCTCTCCATTTTTTCTTTCTTCCCAAAATACTTTGTTTCCTTCCTACTCAAGAAGCTATGAGTAGCCCCCGTATCCACCAAAGCTGCAAATCTCTTGCCCTTCATGGTAACCTACACAAAACTCAGCTTCAAGGCACCACCTCCTTCTGTCGGCTTTATCTTGTGTCTCACATCAGCAATCTTCTTCAAGAATTCGGCCTCAGAAGTGTCAATTGACTTGTGCTCCAATTTGAAATTCCTCGTAAGGCACTTCACTTCCTTGCTTGGCTCTTCTAAGCAACTCGATCCTAGCTCAGCTTGACTTCCCTCAAGCTTGTCCTTCATCGCATTCTGCTCAAGTGCACCAACTAAGTGCCCATTGACTACCTTCATAGAACTAAGATTCTGAACATCCCCTGAATTGTCACGGTAGCGAGTTCCCAGCCTGTCACTGTAGTTGAGCTCATCTTGCTAAATTACAATGACCTTCTTACCAAGAAGCTTCTTCTTTATCTCCTCCACAATTTGCTTGATTTTGGTTTCCACCATGGAAATTTTCTTCCTTAACCGGGCTCTTTCATCCTAGAGCTCTTGAAGACCAAGACCACTTTGTTAGATCTCTTCATCAAGTTCCTTGAGTTCACCATCCATCGTACTTCCACATTGGCTCTTGAGTTCTTCAAGTTCCTTCCTTAGTCCCAAACAGCTTCCTCAAATCTTCATATTCTCAACCTTCATCGAAACCCAGTCAAAACTCCATCTACTCATTTGTGCCAACACCTTGTACCAGAAAACTTTGCTTGCATTATGGCTAGATTCACCTGTCATAGGTTCATCCACCATCTTTGCTTTTAAGCCTTTGCCAGCTTCACCAATTTCTCTGCAAAATCGAACCAGCTCTTGTCTCACTTGTATGTGAAAACAACTTCCTTCACCTGTAAGTTCCTGTTTCCACTGTCACTTTGTCACGAGCAACCTTGTTTTGATATCAACTGCCCTTTAGTGTAGTTGTGTAGCAGGTTCAACCTTCAATACCTGAATCAGCTGCTCTGATACCAACTGTAAGGGTGTGTATCAGTTCTTTGTCATACACTGGCTTCATCCACTGTGAACCTACTCTGATACCAACTGTCAAGGTGTGTATCAGTTCTTTGTCATACACCCGCTTCACCCACTGTGAACCTGCTTTGATACCAACTGTCACGCCCCTACAACTGTGGTAGTCTTTCAACTGCTTATAGCGAGGTGCGGCACCACCGAACACTTTCTTTTCACCAATACTAATGTTCATGGACTATGCCTTGACATTTGAGACTTAGTTTATTTTTTTTCACCAAGTATTATTAGCCTTTATACTAATGAACACCCATACACATTCATTATCCACAACAATTATACATAAATAACACAATTGCAATAGTATAAATGGAGGGGAAACTCCTTGAACATGAGTCTGCCCGAATTCAATATATTTTCAACTTTTACAATTTTACAAGTATACCTTGGAAACCCCAAGTTTCATACTTAGCCAAAATTCTGACTTTGTGTCTTGCCAATAAGCTATCCACCTCGTGCACGCCTTGCACGGTGGTCACTCTTACATTCCACACTTAGCCAAATTTTCTCCCCGGCAACACCTTCGTGCAGCCTCACACAAAACTCCAACCCGAGTTCATCGTTTCACCTTCACACTATCAGGCGTGCGCCTTCATTCACCCTCCACTCGAGTTTGCCAACCGATGGGCGAGCACCTTCGTGTAGCCCTCCACCCGCGCACACAACTGGCTAGCGGGCAGGTGCCTTTGTGCAGCCCTCCACCCGCACGTTTAATTGACGGGCAGGCGCCTTGTGCAACCTCCACCCGTATCACCAACCATGGGTGGGCACGCATTTGCACGACCCTCCACCCATGTCACAATCGACGGGCGCGCACGCCTTCGTGCTGCCCTCCACCCGTATTGCCAACCGCAAGTGGGCGCGCCTTCGTGCGGCCCTCCACCTGTGTCGCCAACCGAACCCGTTCAACTCATGCAGCCTGTGCGAGTTTTCCCGACGGGTGGGCGCATCAACTTGCGGTTCGACCGCGCCTCTACGCCTGCTCCTCCACTTGCACTTCGCACCTTGAGCTCGTATAATGACTCGTCCAAATGCTTTTTTTTCTGATTCGACTTCGATTGATGTCCAACTCTCCAACCGCACCATCTGTATATATGGCGGGTGGGAAAGTTGTGCCACTCGGCTGAATTGTTCACCATGTCCAGCTGATGCCTTCCTCACTTGCAAAACGCTTCCAAAGGTTGGGTCGGGCTGCCCATCACACGCGACTGCCCACCTAAACTTGCCCACATCGCAAGTTCATCGTGTTGGCTCGTGGTTGACTTGCCCAACTCGTCCCCACGGTATAAACTCACCCATCCAACCTTCTCCACGTGCATTTCACATCGTAAGCTAGCCCGTTTGGCCGCAGCTTGCCTACCTTCGCAAGGGATGTGCATCATGTCTGTCGCATGGACCGTAAATCCTTATACCCAAGGTCGAGCGGGTTGTGGGGGTGGCGCAAAGTGGGGCTGCGCCGCCCACCCCACGCCACCCAAGATGCACGCCCACACCCTCGCCCAGCCACCCCTAGGCGGCGGGCGGGCTGTCGAGGTGGCACGAGGTGGTGTTGCAGCGCCCACCTCGTGCCAGCTCAGTGGCCTCCTTGCCTCCTGGGAGTGGCTGGTTGATCCAGGGGGCATGCGGGCTGTCGAGGCGATGTGGAGTGGTGTTGCGGCACCCACCTCATGCCACCCCGCTTGCTCGCCCACCCCTCGGGGGTGGTTGGTTGATTCTCGGAATCACCCAGCCACCCTCAGGGGGCGGGTGGGCCGCCGGGGTAGTGCAACATGGTGCTGTAGCACCCACCTCGTGCCACCCCGATGGCTCGCCTGCCCCTCGAGGATCACTAGTTGATTCTCGGAATCACCCAGCCACCCTAGGGGGGGCACAGGTTGACGAGGTGGCACGGGGTGGTGTTGTGGCGCCCATTGCATGCCACCCTAGCGGCCCCAACAAGCCACCCCAAGGGTGCCGATGGGCCACTTGGGTGGCGCGTGGTGGTGGTGCGGCGCCCACCCCGTGCCACCTCAATAGCCTACCCGCCCCCCGGGGGTGGCTGTTTGATTCAACAAGCCACCCCTGGGGTGGGCGGGCTACCGAGGTGTTGCTGCAGTGCCCACCCCACGCCACCCCGGTGGCCCGCCCGACCCAAGGGGGTGGCTGGTTGATTCTCGGAATTGCCCAGCCACCCCTAGGGGGCGGGCGAGCCGCCAGGTTGGTGCGGGGTGGTGCTGTGGCTCCCACCCCACACCACCCCAGTGGCCCTCCTGCTCAGCGAGGGTGGCTAGTTGATTCTTGGAATAAACCAGCCACCCCTGAGGGGCGGGCGGGCTGCTGAGGTGGCACGAGGTGGGCGCCGCAGACACCTCGTCTGTCACCCCGACAAACCCGCCCAACCCCTAGATGTGCTGGGTGGTTCCGGGAATTTCCCCACTACCCCCGGGGGGCGGGCGGGCGCTAGGTTGGGTACAAATTGGGTTGCGTCGCCCAACCCCGCGCCACCCCAACGAAACGCCCCCTTCCAAGCCACCCCCAAGGGCGGGCGGGGCCTTCAACGGTGGCACGGGGGTGGTGCTGTGGCACCCACCCTTGCCACCCCTGCAACCTGCCCACCTCCTGGAGGTGGCTGGTTGATTCTCGGAATCGCCCACCCACCCCCGGGGGCCTGATGGGTCGTCAAGGTGGTGCGGGGTGGTGCTGTGGCGCCCACCCCGCACCACCCCGGTGGCCCGCCCGCCCCCCGAGGATGACTGGTTTATTCTCAGAATCAACCAACCACCCCCGGGGGGGCGAGTGGGTCGTTGGGGTGGCTCAAGGTGGTGCTGCAGCGCCCACCGCATGCCACCTTGGCGGCCCGCCCACCCCCTGGGGGTGGTGGGTTGATTCTCGGAATTGCCTAGCCACCCTTGGGGGGCGGGCGGGCTGCCGAGGTGGCGCGAGGTGGTGCTATGGCGTCAACCCCATGCCACCCCAACTGTAAGGACCTACGGTCCATGCAACGGGCAGGACAGACATCCAATGCGAAGATAGGCAATCTGTGGCCAAACGAGTGAGCATACGATGTGAAATGCGCATGGAGAAGGTTGGCTAGGAAAGTTTATGCCATGGGGACGAGCTGGGCAAGTCACCCATGAGCCGACACGATGAACTTGTGATGTGGGCGAGTTTAGGTGGGCGGTCCTATGGGATGATCATTCTATGTTGCTGGGGCAAGATTTTATGAGGTTTGCACAAGCCATTCCGATGATGGACTGGGACATTCTCTTGATCATAGCTGAAGGGAGAACTATGTTGGTTCTGATGAATAGAAGGAGTTTCTTGGGGTATAGACCAAGGATGAACTCTATGAATTTGTATCCCAAAGATCTGAATGTGAAGCATGAGGATGTGGAGCAAAGAGGACTTGGGATTATGACTCAAACAATGAAGGAAGGGAAGTTGATTGACTTCGTTGCAAGAGAGAGGAAGAAGGAAGCAAGTGAGAGGTCAGTGTCACGAATCTTGAAGCACTTGGCAAAGACAACTTCTATTGATGATCTTCACAATGGAGTTGCAAAAGAAGGGAGTCCGAGTACTACTTCAGAAGAAGTGGTTGGAGAGGATTATGCAGGTAGAGATCTAGCTAGTATAGTGGAGTTTTGCAGGTATGCTATGGGAATATATGATTTTGAGTTAACGAAAGACAAGCTTAGAGAGCTTGGGTGTACATGTGAGGAGGTTGAGGATGTGCATAGATACTTGAGGACACAACATCAATCTGATACATGGGTGGATGAGAGTCAGGGAGGAAAATTCCTGGCCCTCCTTTCTCTATAAACAACCTTGGATATGGGTTGGTGCAAGGACCTTGATTTGGGAGGGGTTGCACCAACTTAACAAGGGGGCCTTAGAGAAAGGCTTCTTTATGATGGATTACAGACTTGGATGCAGATGACTAGATGTTGGGATTGAGTCTACTTGGGTTAGGCATCATGGACAACTAGAGTCATGGACATCAGGTTAGGGACAAGAGCATGGCAGTTTAAGCAGGAACATTATGCAAGATGTCGTGCAGAGGCTGTTATGACATGGAGATGTATGAGCCAGTGGGAAGGTTGTACACTCTTATGCAACAAGACCATGGGTTGGAAATGTTGCATATGGGATGGAGGTTCCATGGACCTGAGCATGGAATTTTGGAGCAGATTCTTGATGAGTCCAAGATGTAGAAGAAGTCAGAGAAATACTGATGGTGGCTTTAGGATGTGCATTCTTGTGGTTTGGGCGTATGGTTGGATTAGCTACTCAACTGGTTCAAGTCATGAGGGGTACCAGTGTGTAGATAGCTGTTAGTATCAGGTGGAGTATCTTGACAGGCAGACTATAGGATGAGGACGATACATGGTGGAGATGATTGTTCTACATATGTTGCAAGGATGGTTGCAGGGTGTGGACCAACTGTTATCTTGGATAAGACTATTCGGATATGAGAATCTTGGTGGTAGGATTATTACCAGGATGGGACATATTGTCGAGGACGACAATGACTTCAAGTGGAGGAGGATGTAAGGACCTGCGGTCCGTGCGACGGGCAAGACGCACATCCCATGTGAAGGTAGGCAAGCTGCGGCCAAACGAGCGAGCATATGATGTGAAATGCGCATGGAGAAGGTTGGCTGGGTGAGTTTATACCATGGGGATGAGCTAGGAAAGTCACCCATGAGCCGACACGATGAACTTGCGATGTGGGCTAGTTTAGGTGGGTGGCCCTGTGTGATGGGCGGGCCGACCCAACCTTTGGACGAGTTTTGCAAGTGAGGAAGGCATCGGCTGGACATGGCGAACAAGTCGGCGAGGTGGCACAACTCGCCCACCTGCCATATATATGGATGGCATGGTTGGAGAGTTGGAAAAAAATCGAAGTCGAATCATAAAAAAAGCATTCGGATGAGTCATTGGACAAGCTTGAGGTGCGAAGTGCAGGTGGAGAAGCAGGTGTAGTTGCGCGGTCAAACTGTAGGTTGATGCGCCCGCCCATCGGGCAGACTCACACGGGCTGCATGAGTTGAACGAGTTCAGTTGGCTACACGGGTGGAGGGCCGCACGAAGGCATGCCCACCCGTAGTTGGAAATACAGGTGGAGGGCCGCACGAAGGCGCGCCCGCCCACAGTTGCCGATACGGGTGGAGGGTGCACAAGGCGCCCACCTGTCGGTTAAACGTGCGGGTGGAGGGCTGCACGAAGGCACCCTCCTGCCTGTCAGTTGTGTGCATGGGTGGAGGGTTGCACGAAGGTTCCCACCCATCAATTGGCAAACTCGGGTGGAGGGTGAACAAAGGCGCCCGCCCAATAATGTGAAGGCGAGACGGTGAACTCGGGTAGGAGTGAAACGAAGGCACCCGCCCGTGGTTGGAGATTCGTGTGAAGCTACACGAAGGTGTTGCTGGGTGGAAAATTTGGCTAAGTGTGGAATGTAAGAGTGACCACCGTGCAAGGTGTTCACGAGGTGTGCAACTCGTTGGCAAGACACAAAGTCAGAATTTTATCTAAGTATGAAACTTAGGGTTTCCAAGGTATATTTGTAAAATTGTAAAAGTTGAAAATATATTGAATTCAGGCAGACTCATGTTAAGGGAGTTGCCCCTCCCTTTATATTGTTGCAATCATGTTATTTATGTATAATTGTTGTGGATAGTGAATGTGTATGGGTGTTCATTAGTATAAAGGCTAATAATAATACTTGGTGAAGAAAAAAAAACTAAGTATCGAATGTTAAGGCGTAGTCCATGAACATTAGTATTGGTGAAAAGAAAGTGTTCGGTGGTGCTACACCTCGCTATAAGCGGTTGAAAGACTACCGCAGGTGTAGGGGCCCCTACATCTGCGGTAGTCTTTCAACCTCTTATGGCGAGGTGTGGAACCACCGAACACTTTCTTTTCACCAATACTTATTTTCATGGACTACGCCTAACCATTCATACTTAGTTTATTTTTCATTACCAAGTATTGTCTTTATCCTTTATACAGATGAAAACCCATACATATTCATCATCAACAGCAATTAACATATATACAATTGCACAACAGTATAAAGGGAGGGGAACTCCCTGCAATATGAGTCTACCCGATATCAATATATATAAATTTCCACCTTTTTACAAAGTATAAACTAAATCTTGGGAAACCCCAAATTTACACTTAGCCAATTTTCCAACTTTTGGCAAACTTGGTTTCCCAACTTGTCGGTGCCTTCTCACGGTCGCCGCATGACTCACCAACCCTTTGTTCACCTCGTCGAACGATCGTGTTGTTTTCCCAACTTGAGTGCGCCTCGTCGTAACCAAATCACCACATACGGGTGCCTTGACACAAGTCACACCTCTATTCACAACTCCAACACCTCACCATTTCCACCATTTCGTCATGCACGATGCGCCCTACCCGAGTCATCCGTCCACACGATTCTTCGATTCTACATGCACGGTGCACCCTCGCCTGTCCGCCCATCTGTACGTCCACCCATTCACCCAAACTCATTCACCCAAGTCACCACACGACTTCACCTGGGTCGCCACACGACTTCGCCTGGTTCGCCCAAACAACCTCACCTGGGTCACCACACGACTTCACCCGGCTCGCCCGAATGACCTCACCCGGTTCGCCCAAACTACCTCACCCGGTTCACCCGAACGACCTCGCCCAAGTTTCCTGCTCGACGACCTCGCCCAAGTTTTGCCTGAACGACCTCGCCCGAGTTCTGCCTGAACGACCTCACCTGAGTTCTACCTGAATTACCTCGCTCGAGTCCTGCCTGATCGACCTTGCTCAAGTTCTGTCGGACGACCTCACTCGAGTTTTCTGCACGAGTTTCTCACTCGAGTTTTTCACCCAAATTTTCTGCATGAGTTTTTCACCCGAGTTCCACCCATCGTGCGGGCTCATCCACGCACTGCAGAACTCCTTATTGGAATTCGTGTTGGCCGAATGATTTATGGCTCGTCTCCACAAATGCTCCACCAATATATATGGGTGGGTGATGGGTCATATCACTCGGCCGACCCACACCCAACGCCCAGGCCGACTCGTTCAACATGTTGCCTTTGCTCGAGTGGAGGGTTGGCTCGCCCAACTTGTGGGACCACCCTCTCAACTCGCCCAACATCATATAACTCGTCTCTTGGTTGTTCACTTCGCATTTCACATGAGCTCCTCTTCCGTTCTTCACACGGTGAAGGTGACCCAGACCGCGGGTCCTTACATCCTCTCCCACTTGAAGTCATTATCGTCCTCGACAATATATCATCCCGACAACCATATGTTACCAAGATATCCATACCAAGGCATACACCCCGTCAGTATGTCATACATCGAAAAATCATCTCAATCCATGATCATTAACCACCCTGTCACAATCTCCACATGCTGCTCTCCATCGTGGAAGGTTGACCCCTCCATCTCAAGCTACATGCTTTCTACAACATATCATGTCAACCTTATCATGTGTCGTCCTTGTGTGAACTGTTGCCATGATACTCCAACACAATGCTAACATATCTCTTTACACTTCCGGACCCCATGTTCTGAACTAGTTGGGTAGCTAATCCAACTGTCATGCCCAAACCATGATAGTGAACATCCTCATGCCATCATCAGTTGTTTCTCTGAACATCTAGTCAAATCCTCAACTTGATCAAGAATCCATCTCCATATAAATGTAAGCCATTATCAGGTCCATGAAGTAGTCTCCATCTCATTTGCAACATGTTTTCCATGATGTTTGGTGTCAATGTGCTGCATGAAATCAGCGGCATCTATCCCAACATCATCCATATGCAAAACATCCATCTCCCCAAAGTGAAGAGATCATCTCCTCAAATTCCAACTCTCGATGTGCCACATCTATGTCCATGAAGCTACCTCCATCATATTTGTAGTGTGCCATCCCTCAAGTCTGTCATAGAAACAAGCATACACCTATCTCATCTATCCATGTGCTACCCATGATCCTAGATCAATCAGCTCCCATGTGTCAAAGTGGTTAAGTCTCGGCTCAACCCAAGCCCAAGTGTTGCCACCAAGGCATCATCATCGTTGTAATTCCATCACTCCAAAGTGTCCCATATCTATCCTCCACATCAAATCACTCTTTAAAGTCACACCCATACATGCACTCGAAATTATGCATCCCATTCTGCATCAAAGTCTCTGACCTTAGCTCCTTAATGCATCAGATCCTCTATGTCCATTGTAAATGAAGTCCCCAAAATTCACAACAATCTCATGTCATCATGAGCTCCATGAGTTATCTCCAACCGACATCCAACAAGCATACAAGTCTTGGACCAAAGGTCTCTTCAAGATGCCTCAGCTCTCCATGTAGTAGGAATGTTCCATAGTCTGCTCACAACTCTATCCAAGTCCATGGCCTTGTTGTACAAGAGTGCACAACCTCTCCATCGGCTGATAAGTAAAACATCTCCATGTCACATCAGCAAATCCACTTGAACAACATCCCTGCCTTGGCACTCCTCATTGGATGCCCATAAGTGACACCTCTACAAGTGCTTCTGCATAATGTCCCCACATAATACTGCCATGCTCCATGTCTCCAACCTAATGTCCATGACTAAGTTTCCCATGTAGTCTAACCAAGTAGACCCATCACAACAGTTAGTCATCCCCATCCAAGCCTGCAATCTTCGGTCTAGTGAACTCGATCACCCACATCCTCACGTGAGTCTCTCCATCATAGCTTCCCCACTAAAGGTTCCACCAAGGCTATCTCTTGGTCCCGGCCATGAGAAGTCCACCCAAGCTACTCAAGTGTGTGCCCTTCTCTAATATGTCCATGAGTCATTCCAGACACTTAGCCAATTCTCCATGTGGCTAAAGCATGACCCAATCCTCTGCAATGATCATCATCTTCCTCCCTTGTCACAGGCCTTTGTACCTTCTGCCGCAAGGTCACAAACAACCCTAGCAAGTCCTGCAACAATCAACAATCCTTGCTTCTCCATAAAAGGTCTCATCATAGACATCCATGGTAAGATGCTCCCCTGCATCGGCAAGCTAGCTTTGCACTTCCCTACATATGGTTCATCTCCCAAAAGCTCAAATGAAACACAAGTATTAATAGTACTTACATCATCATCATGAGGCTCCTCCATGTGAGTATCCTCATCCAACCATGTTTTCAAACAGCATGATCCTGATCCAACTTGAATGATTTCAAGTTCATCCTCCACTGTTGTCACATCTGCAACATCTTCAACTATCATGACTTCTTCTTCCTGGTTAGCACAATCTGCAACTTCATCTTGCTCCATTGTCCAAGCAAGTTGAAGAAGTTTGTCTTCAACATTTTTCTCAAAGACTTTAAGCTTATCTCGAATCCGGGGGTTCTCTTCTTTCATCCGCTTCAACTTGTATAAGGTCAGCAAGAGCTTCCCTTCGCATTCTTCCCAACCTGCCATGCCTTGTCATTCAGCTTGGCCCAAGAACTAAGAGTCACCTCTGCTTAACCTGTTTCACCATTCACCTGAAACACCCTAATATTCCACTTGTCACCTGTAAAACTTGAACTCCCTTTCAAGTCTTCAGTCTTCATTGAAGCCCATTTAGAATTCCATATGCTCATCAGTTCCAATAACTTGTATTGGAAAGCTTTACCTGCATTATGGCTAGATTCACCTGCCATAGGTTCTTCTACCATATTTGTCATCAGCCTTCTTTACCATTCACAAGGTTCTCGAAAAAGTTGAACCAGCTCTTGATTCCACCTGTCGATAAGATCAACTTCCTTCGCTTGCACTCCACCTTAATCGACTTTGATGCCACCTGTAACGAAGTGACAGTGGGATCAGCTTCTTCTGCAAATCACTTTTGCACTTCACCAGGTTTCCTGCAAAACCTGTACCAGCTCTGATACCACCTATCACGCCCCTACACCTGCGGTAGTCTTTCAACCACTTATAGCGAGGTATGGCACCACCGAACACTTTCTTTTCACCAATACTTATGTTCATGGACTACGCCTAACCATTCATACTTAGTTTGTTTTTCGTTACCAAGTATTATGTTCATCCTTTATACAGATGAAAACCCATACATATTCATCATCAACAACAATTAACACATATACAATTGCACAACAATATAAAGGGAGGGGAAACTCCCTGCAATATGAATCTTCCCGATATCAATATATATAATTTTCCACTTTTTTACAAAGTATAAGCTAAATCTCAGGAAACCCCAAATTTACACTTAGCCAAATTTCCAACTTTTGGCAAACTCGGTTGCCCAGCTCATTAGCGCCTCCTCATGGTCGCCGCATGACTCACCAACCCTTTGTTCACCTCGTCGCATGATCGTGTTGTTTGCCCAACTTGGGTGCACCTCGTCGTAACCAAGTCGCCACTTACGGGCGCCTCCACATGAGTCACACCTCTGTTCACAACTCCAACACTTCATTGTTTCCACCGTTTCGTCGTGCACGGTGCGCCCTACCTGGGTCGCCTGTCTGAACGATTCTTCATTTCGGCGTACACGACAAGTTAAAAGAATGATAAATTCATTCAAACAATTCTTACTAATGGTTGTAAAGGAAAAGAAACCTGATAAATCCAATGTATTGGAGGGCTGTAATGCTAAGCAGCAAGTTGACATAGAAAAGATTGTTTCAGAGTATGATGTTCTGTTTCAAGAACCTAAAGTCCTGCCACCCAAAAAGGAAATAGTACATGATATTATTTTGCAGCAAGATGTTCCATTGCATAACATTGGAATGTATAGGTTGTCTTCTTTAGAGAATGCTGAAATCAAGAAGCAGGTGCAGGAGTTGCTCGAGAAGGGGTTCATCAGGTCTAGCACATCACCATGTGGATCACCAATCATTTTGGTCAGAAAGAAAGATGGCTCGTGGAGAATGTGCATTGACTACTGAGCACTGAATAAGATAACATAAAAAATCATTATCCCCTTCCTCACATAAATGATATTTTAGATCAATTAAAGGAAGCTATTTATTTCACCAAGTTGGATTTGCACAGTGGATACTGTTGTAGAGGTAAATCCCCTCTGCGGACAGAGGCGATCCCTACTAGCCCAGACTGAGTCTAGCAACAATTGTCAAACACTACAGTGCAAGTTCCTAATTGCAAATAAACAGACCAGCAATGAAGGCCTACTTGGATTCCAACGCTATTGTTTGTAGGAGAGGTGGTGCTCTCATTCCTCTGCTCCGACAAATCACAATCCTCACGATCTCCGTGAATGGACACCTGCACATACAAGAAACAATACAAACGCAAGCATAAAATCCAGTATACGCAACTATATGTCAGTCAAAAAAGACATAACTCATCATCATCATAAATAATAACAAGAGTGGAACCATAACCAATAGTCATTCATTAATAATAAATCAAAGGAGAGTACAACCAATGTTTTGGCACTGAGTTCTCCTTTGGCGGGTGGTCAGCAAAACATGTCTCGAAAAGCCTGTCGAGAATAAGGACAAGCCTCTCTCTTTGGATCTTGGACAATAGTCTCCTTGCTTGGATTTGGCCTTAAGGGAATCAAGAAGGCTCTTGCAGCATGGAGCTCTTGGGAATTTGGGAATTTTGAAACTCTGGAATTAGCTTGCAAAGGAAATGGGCAAGCTTTTATAGATGGAGGAAGGGGAGTTGGGATCATAACCAATAATCATGGGATTGGCCATATCATCAAGGAAGCTTCCATGAGATGTGGCAAACCACTTCCTCTCTATGGAAATCCGTAGCCAAACCACCCAACTCAAGATAGATAGCACTCCAGGAATTTGTTAGGACGAAACTTCCACCTTTTATTTTTTTTAAAACACCTCTTAATATGGTTGGTGCGGGTGCGAATTTATGACAGAGCGCCAATTGGCGCGCTCTCTTTGGAGGATTTTCCCCCTTGGCACGAGGGCTGAACTATGGAACCGCGCCAATGGAAAAAGAGCTATTTTTAGGGGTTTTCAGCAGGAGATGTCTTCAGGGCAAACAAATCTCATGTTCAGAGGAATGCAATTCAAGTGTTTTTAGGCCATGTCAATTCTCATAGGTCCCAAAATGAGTCCTCCAAGATACGGGACAGGGGTAGCAGGGACGGTGAA
>APFE030736409.1:133029-145672 GCA_000404065.3 Pinus taeda | reverse complement strand
GCAAAGAGACAGTAATACATACTGATCATCAACCACTTCAATATCTACACTCCCAAACTAAGTTGCAGCAATCAAGACATTACAGGTGGATGGGTTTTCTACAACAGTTTCATTTGGTCATCAGATATAAAAAGGGCATACATAAAAAAGTTGCAGACATGTTGTCTAGACCTATTATAAATGCATATACTATACTGAAGCATAATTTTGTACTACATGAAAGCTACATTGAACAATATGCTCAAGATATAGACTTTAAAGATGTATATGCAACTTTGAGTCAAGGCAAAAAGGTACAAGAATTGGATTATCATGTGAAGGACTGACTCTTATATCATTGTGGGAAAATTTGCATTCCACAAACAGAGAGAGAAAAGATAATTAGAGAGGCACACACTTCTCTGATATCAGGACACTTTGGGGTAAGTAAAACAGTTGTACAGCTGCAAATATTTTTTTATTGGCCAAAAATGAATGAGACAATTTCTAGATATGTAAAAGGGTGTACTATGTGTGCTAAAAGAAAGCCGAGCAATAGAAAACTAGGCTTGTACACTCCATTACCAGTTCCTTCTCACCCTTGGGAAAGTGTTTCCATGGATTTTGGTTGAGGACTACCTAAATCTAGGAAAGGTCATGAGTATCTGTATGTGGTTGTGGATAGGTTTAGAAAAATGTGTATTTTGATACCTTGTAATAAACAGATTACAACTGAACAAACTGCAAAACTATTCTTTTAACATGTATGGGTTCATTTTGGGTTACCCACTTCTATTGTATCTAATCGAGACACCCGATTTGTGGGGAAGTTTTGGTCCAGTCTGTGGGAGCTGATGGACACCCAACTGAAAAAAAGCACAACTTTTCATCCACAAACCTATGGCCAGACAAAAGTAGTTAACAGGACACTGATCCAGTTACTCAGAGGATATTGCAGCAAACATCCTAAGCTTTGGGATGAACACTTATGTTATGTGCAGCATGCTTACAACAGAGAAAAAAACTCTTCTACATAGAGATCTCCTTTTGAGACCTGTTTTGGTTTCATACCAAGGTCTCCTTTGGATTTTTTCTTTGGTAAAGATACCACAGTTGATGGACACAGTGAAGTGGACAAGGCAACTGGGTTCATTGAATAGATCCAGGAGATCCACCAGGTAGTACAGGAACAGCTGGAAAAGAGCCAAGCCAAATACAAGGCAAGGCATGACAAGCATCGGATGGAGCATAGTTTTCAAGTTGGAGACCAGGTCTGGCTGTATATCAGCAAGGACAGGATGCAAGGTGAAGGTAAAATGCTAAAGCCTATCAGGTATGGACCTTTTAGGATACTTGAGAAGATTGGTGAAAATGCTTTTCGCCTTAATCTACCAGCTCACATGCACATCTACTCAATCATAAATGCAAATTGCTTGAGATTATTTGAACCTTCAATGATTGAGGATCCTGAAGAGCAAAGTCAATTGCCTTCTATTGATGACCTGCTACCTGAATATCTGAATGAATTGCCGGAAGACACAGTCTTGGACAGGAAGGTGAGGACAACGCACAGAGGAGATGTTGAGTACCTTAGAATTGGACTCAAAGGTTCAAAGCTGAGCAGTGAAAAGTGGATTGAGATTGGGCAAGTGAGACAACAATACCCTCACTTAGTCGATGCCTGAAAGAAAACCAACTTTTGGTGGTCCAAAAGCTTTTCAGTGGGAAGGCCGTGATCCAAATTGGATCCAAAAAGAATGATAAATAGAGCCATGGTTGTACCAAGTCGGGACAAACTTCAAAGAATTTAAAACAACGATCAAAAACACCTCTAAACTAGTGGCAATGGTAGCCAGCGTGGAACGACAAGGACCTCGGTCAAAGCGCACTGACCGAGGCCCAAGGAGACTACACAGGAGGTGAATTTAGCCCTTGGAAGGTCCAGATCGGGAAATAGAGGAGGTTTTTAATGCGGGATTAGCACTAATCGCACATTGCTGGGCGAAAACCCTCAAAATGGGGAAGCCCCGAGCACTCGGTCGCGTGGGAGCCGGGAAAACCGTGGGATAAAAGGCTAAGCGCTTAAGGCGGGACCCGCTCCAAAACCGGTGGTATTGATCAGGGGCATTCATGGGCGGTAAACAGTTTTGATGGAAAAGGAGCGATTCCACTCAGCGCTCGATGCATGGCAAGCAGAGGAGAGAGAAAATCGCTACTCATCGAATGCTAACGATCAAGCTAGTCAACCACGCGGGACGAGTGAACGGTGTCAGATATAGGGTCTCCAGATGTAATGGCTGAGATCACGCTTAATGGAGAAGACAGAATTGATGGGGGATTAAGCCATGATATGAAATAATTTGAAGTCCGGATTGACCGCCATGGTGGCAAAGACTCATTCCATGACGCAATTGAAGAAATGAATCAACGACACAGGCTGGCGCAGTTCACAGGAGGACTAGTGGCCACTCCCTGAGGGCCTGATGATGACGTTGAGAACAGGGAACTCCAAGTGCAGCTGCAAGCAAGAAATCCGACGAAGGTGGAAGAGGAACCGAATCGCTAGGAGCCCGAATGGCTTTAAAGCCATGAACAGAGAATAGAGAGGAGGAGAAGAGTCAGGAACCCAGAGAGGAACACTGAAGACAGAAGACAGAGAAGAGAAAGAATCAATGAAGCAAAAAGAAGACAGAGGGCCGAGTTGACCAAAGGAAGCATTGAGCACCAGAGAGCTTGATAGATTCAAGCCATCTCAGAGAGGATTTTGTCAGACAAGAGAGGTCAAAGAGCTGGTAGGGAAGAGAGTCTGTGTACTCCAGTGGTCTGGGGAATCCAAGAACCACCTTGCCAAGCCAATCTATTTCAGGAGACTCATATTGAGCTCCTTCATTGTAATTCTCTGCTTCAAGACACAATAACAAGAAGGCCACCACTGAGAGCTGGACCGGAGATGTAGCCCTGGAGGATAGGGTGAACTCCTTATTAATTTTTTGTGTTCTTGTCTTTGCTTACTGTATTTATTTGTTGTTTTCCATTTCAAGTGTCTATGTATTTGCAATCTGATCGATCCATTGCTTAAATAACATAGACACACACACCAACATATGAGTTTGTAATACCTTCATTTAATAAATTCTTAACTGAGATCACTCATAGGGTGATTATCAGATCATTCATGGCAAAACTATTCAAGCTCTGGTGGACACAAGGGCCACTCATAACTTCATGAAGACACAGTTGGAAAAAGAGGTTGGAATGATGATCTTCCCATCGAATGTGGAAGTTAAGGCAGTGAACTCTGGAGCTAAAGAAGTGGGTTTGGCACACGAAGTGCCTGTGTAGATAAAACACTGGAAGGGTCAGTTGGACTTCACAGTGATGGAGATGAATGAATTCGATATGATATTAGGGCAAGATTTCTTGAAGGGAAACAAGGCAATTGTTGTCCCCTTCTGTGATGAGGTGGTGCTGGTTGGAAAGTCACAAACTTGGACTTTTCCCACTCATAGGAAAAAAAGGGAAGTCAAGGTGCAGCATGTTTCTGCACTAAGTTTGGAGAAGGCTATGAAGGAGTCAGATATGGAGACATATGTGGTGATGTTCAAGGGAGTCGAAGGTGATGAAGTGGGGACGCCTGTTCCAACCGAGATTTCTAAGGTATTGGCTAAATATGCAGATATGATGCCTGATGAGATACCAAAGAAGCTTCCACCAAAGTGTGCAGTGGACCATAACATTGATTTTGAGCCAGGAAAGCAACCCCTTGCTAAAGCACCTTATCAGTTGTTAGGACCTAAGTTGGAGGAATTGAAATGACAGTTAAAGGAGTTAACTGATGCAGGTCTCATCAAACCTTCAATGTCCCCCTATGGAGCTCTGGTATTGTTCCAGCGAAAGAAGGATTCGAATGAGCTACGGATGTGGTGTGATTACCGTGCATTGAACAAGCAGATGGTAAGGAACAGGTATTCTTTGCCATTGGCTGCTAATTGCTTTGACAAGCTTGCGAAAGCCCGAGTGTTTTCCAAGCTGGACTTGAGGCATGGGTATTATCAGGTGCGGATAGCCGAAGGAGACGGGAAGAATACCGCTATAGTAACAAGGTATGGTAGCTTTGAATTCCTTGATATGCCATTCGGGTTGTGTAATGCTCCTACTATGTTTTGCACTTTGATGAATGATGTTCTACGTTCATACTTGGATTCGTTCGTAGTAGTATACTTGGATGATATAGTGGTGTATAGTGATAACATGGAGGATAATAAAAGGCACTTGGCAATGATGTTCGAGGCACTGAAGGCAAATCAGTTGTAGTTGAAGAAGTCTAAGTGTGTGTTTTCTTAGAACGAGATTCCGTTCTTTGGGCATATAGTTGGTCAACGGTACATACGGATGGAGCCAAGTAGAGTAAAGGCAATCGAGGACTGGGTTGAACCGAAGAATGTCCATGATATGAGGGTGTTTTTGGGCATGACCAACTACCAAGGAAAGTTTGTAGAGGGGTAATCCAAGCTAACATCATCACTGACAGGCCTATTGAAGAAAGACAAGAGATGGAGTTGGACGGATATATGTCAAGCGACATTTGATGACTTGAAGAAGAGGATGGTTACAACACTGGTACTGAAGTTTTCAGACTTCGAGAGACTGTTTGAGGTACACATAGATGCTTCTGATTTTGCCATAGGAGGGGTTCTTATGTAAGATGGGCATCCAGTGGCATATGAGAGTCGGAATTTGTAGGATAGAGAATGAAGGTATCTATTCCATGAGAAGGAGATGACTGAGTTCATTCACTGTCTTCATGTGTGGAGGCAATACCTGATTGGGAAGCCAATTATTGTCAAGATGGACAAAGTTGCAGTAAGTTATTTTGCATCACAACCAAAGCTTTCTGCAGAGAAAGCTTGTTGGTAGGACTTCTTGGCAGAATTCGACATGACTATTAAGTATAGACCAGGGAGACACAATGCGGTAGTAGATGCCCTTAGCAAGAAGGGACAACTTGCAGCATTGGAAGGAGAAGACCGGGCGGCAAGGAGTAGGAGTCCAGTTCAGATGTTAGAAGGGATGCAGAATAAGCTCAAGGAAAGTGTTGAGACCGATACTCAGACACAGAATATAGTGAAGCAGATAAAGGAGATGAAGACATGGAAGTTATTTCTCCAAGATGGATTCTTGTTCTTTGGAAACTGATTCTATGTTTCAAATTCATCTGGACTCAGGAGGCACCTTTTGAAGGAGTGCCATGATTCACCATGGGCTAGCCACCCAGGGCACCGTCGTTCTTTGGCATTGTTGGAGAGAGGATACTTTTGGGGGAAGATGTAGGAGGATGTAGAGGAGTATGTACATACATGCATCATTTGTCAATAGGACAAATCAGATACTCAAAGGCAAGGAGGTCTGTTGCAGCCTTTACCGATTCTTGAGAGACCATGGATGAGTGTCTTGATGGACTTCATCACTTAGTTGCCACAGGTTCAGGGGTACAATGGGATAACGGTCGTGGTTGATCATTTTTCCAAGTATGTTGTCTTTGTTCCAACAAATATGCCTTGTGGAGTCGAGCGGACTGCGGAGTTGTTCTTTAATAACATAGTGAAGTATTGGGGGATGCCATTAAGCATCATTTCGGACTGAGATCCGCGATTTACAGGTAGATTTTGGACCACATTGTTTAAGTTAGTTGAGACAGAGCTGTTGATGAGTTCGAGTTACCATCCGAAAACAGATGGAAAAACCGAGAGGATCAACGCATTGCTGGAGGATTACTTGATACATTATGTGACAGCTGATCAGAAGAATTGGCCTGAACTCTTGGATATTGCTCAGTTCAGCTACAATATTCAAAAGAGTTCTGCGACGGGGTACAGTCCATTCGAGTTGGTGAATGGACATATGCCAGTCACACCGCATACCGTAGTGACAGGAGGTTTGTTGAGGAGTCCTCATGCGGAGAAGTTCATGAAGGCTTGGGATGAGACCTTGGAGCTAGCATGGTTGCGCTTGCACAACGCTGTAAGGAGAATGAAGAAATGGGCAGATAGAGGAAGACGGGATGTACACTTCAGTGTGGGAGATATGGTGTTTCTCACGATTACCAGAGATCAATTTCAGCCACCTAAGGGGACTGCGAGAAAACTAATGAGGAAGTATGAGTGACCATTCCAGGTGAAGAAGAGAGTGGGGGAAGTTGCTTACGAGCTGGAGCTTCCACACCATATGCACATGAAGCATCCAGTTTTTCACATGATTCAATTGAAGAGATGTAGACTTGATGTTGATCATTCGGAGAGGGTGGAACCACTGAGGGGACTAGCCATGATTGTGGCCAAGCCTCACCTAGAGTTGGACAAGATTCTGAGTTTCTGAACTACAGGACTTGGTTGCCACATGAGACGGGAATTTCTTGTCAGATGGAAGAATGCACCAGAGGAAGATAGCTGGGAAACGGAGGACTCACTTCAGATATGGAAGTGGAAGATTGCGAAGTATGACAGGAAGCTACTGAGGAGAGCTGGATTGTCGAGGAAAGCAATGCTTTCGAGTGGGGGAGAATGTAACGCCCTGTGGACGACGAGTTGCCTGGGTGCGCCCACCGATCAACTGAAGTAGCGAGTGAGCGAGATAAGCAACCAACAGGCGAGACATTGTATGTGGGCAAGGTTGTTGCCTTACTTATATGCGGGTAGATTGAACGAAGGCACCCATGAGCCGACAATGGAGAATTGCGAAATGGGTGAAGGATGGTGGGCGGTCCCATGTGATGGGCGTGCCGACCACACATCAAACGAGTTTTGCAAAGGCGAAGGTGCGTCAGTTATATAGGTGAACGAGTCAGCCGGGTGGCATGACTCACCCACTCGCCATATATATAGATGGTGTGGTTGGAGAGTTGGACAGACATTTGAACATCGCTCATCACAAGAAGTGCAAAGGAGTGCGAGGTAGTTGCAGTTGGTAGGCGTAGAACCGCGGGGTGAATGTGCCCGCTGGCTGGGCAGGCAGACACAGAGTTGGCACAGACTTTGGTGAATGGGTAACATGGGTGGAGGGTGCACGAAGGCGCCTGCCTGTCATTCGGTTGTGTACATGGATGGAGGGTTCAACGAAGGCGCTCCCACATCGGTTATGTGTGTAGGTGGAGGGCTGCACGAAGGTGCCCGCCCGCCAGTTGGTGATCATCTCGGGTGAGCGGTGGGTGGGGGGTCGCACGAAGCCGTGCCTACCCAACTCGTGTAAGGAGTTGGTGTTGTTGTGTGGATTATGTGGGGGTGCGACCACGATGCAAGGCGTGCACGAGGTGAGCGCCCATTCGAAAAACAACACAGGTAAAATACCGGTGGAACATTTGCTCCCGGTCACTTCTAATTTCTCAAAATCATAATAAAACATTATTATTGCATATGATGGTGTTCCCTCTAATGTTATGAATGTTTATGGTTATGTTTATAATGTTAATGGATTCCGCACATTAATATGGTTAATGAAAGATGATGAATGTTAGGCGTAGTTCGCAAAGTAACTTAACAATGGAAAATGTTAACTACATAGGTGTTGCCGCACCCTTGCTAATTAACAAAAAAAGAATTGGGAGTGTGACACTTGATGTAAGGACCTGTGTTCCAAGTCATCTTCACCATACGAAGGATGAGCTTCTAAGGAGTGCGAGGTGTAGGTTTAGCATGGAGGAGCAGGTGTGAAGGCGCGGTCAAACCACAGGTCGATGCACCCGCCCACCGGGAAAACTTGCACGGGCTACACGAAGTCTTGGTGACACGGGAAGGCAGGCCGCACGAAGGCGCGCCCACCCACAATTGGAAACACAAGTGGAGGGTCACACGAAGGCATGCCCGCACATCCGTTGTGACATAGGTGGAGGGCCGCACGAAGGTGCGCCCGCCCGCGGTTGGTGATACGGGTGGAGGGTGCACGAGGCACCCCCCCATTGGTTAAACGTGTGGGTGGAGGGCTACATGAAGGCACCTGCCCACTGGTCAGTTGTGTGCATGGGTGGAGGGTTGCACGAAGGCACCCGCCCATCGGTTGGCAAACTCGGGTGGAGGGTGAATGAAGGCGCCTGCCCGATAGTACGAAGGTGAAACGATGAACTCGTGTAGGGGTGAAATGAAGCTCCTGCCCACGGTTGGAGTTTCGTGTGAGGTTGCACGAAGGTGTTGCCGGGTGGAAAATTTGCCAAAGTGTGGAATGTAAGAGTGACCACCGTGCAAGGCGTGCACGAGGTGGATAGCTCATTGGCAAGGCACGAAGTTAGAATTTTGTCCAAGTATGAAACTTGGGGTTTCCAAGGTATAGTTGTAAATTTGTAAAAGTTGAAAATATATTGAAATCAGGCACACACTTACTCAGGGAGTTGCCCCTCCCTTTATACTATTGCAATTGCGTTATTTATGTATAATTGCTGTGGATAATGAATGTGTATGGGTGTTGATTAGTATAAAGGCAAATAATAATACTTGGTGAAGAAAAATAAACTAAGTATCGAATGTTAAGGCGTAGTCCATGAACATTAGTATTGGTGAAAAGAAGTGTTCGATGGTGCCGCACCTCGCTATAAACGGTTGAAAGACTACCGCAGGTATAGGGGCATGACACCCGGGCTGGCATGGGGTGGGCACCACAGCACCACCCCGTGCCACCCCGACGACCCACCCGCCCCCGTGGGGATGGTTGGGGCAATTTCGAGAATCAACCAGCCACCCTCGGGGGTGAGCAAGCCACCGGGTTAGCATGGGGTGGCGCCGCAGCACCACCCCGCGCCACCTCGGCGGCCCACCCCCCCCCCAAGGATGGCTAGGCGATTCCGAGAATCAACCATCCAACCCGAGGGGCGGGCGAGTTGCCGGGGTGGCGTTAGGTTGGGTGCCGCAGGACCACCCGCGCCACGCTCCGGCGGTTGCCTGCCCCCCAGGTGTGGCTAAGAGATTCCAAGAATCAACCAGCCATCCTTGGGGGGCGGGCCACCGAGGTGGCACGGGGTGGGCACCATAGCACCACCTCGCACCACCCGGTGGTTGGTTGGTGGCGTAGGGTGGTACTGCAGTGCCCACGCTGCACCACCTCGGTGGCTCGCCCGCCCCTCGGGGGTGGTTGGGTGATCCTCGAAATCGCCCAGCTACCCCTGGGGGACGGGTGGACTGTTGGGATGGCATCAGGTGGTGCTGCGGCGCCCACCATGCGTGATCCCGGCAACCTGCCTGCCCCCTAGGCGTGGCTGGTTGATTCTCGGAATCAACCAGCCACACCTTGGGGGGGTGTTGGCGCGAGTTGGTGCTGCTACGGCGCCCACTTCGTGCCACCCTGACGGCCCGCCCGCTCCGCGTTGGTGGTGGGCCGCAGGAGTTGTGTGGGGTGGGCGACGTAGCAGCACCAACCCATGCCAACCCCGGCGGCCTGCCTGCTTCGCGTTGGTGGTTTGTTGATTCTTGGATTCAACCAGTCAACCCCAGGGGGCAGGAAGGCCACCGGGGTGGCACGGGGTGGACGTTGCAGCACCACCCCGTGCCACCTCAGCAGCCCGCCCATCCCTCGGTCTAACGACCTGCATTCTCCAGCATGGAGTACGATGGTAAAAATTGCAAGCTACTCCAAACTTGCGATGACTTATGCGCATTAGTGAGAGAGAGCTCCTTGTTTTAAATATATAGCATGGAGGAGACATGGAGACCGACTTGGTGATGTAGGGGCTTTTGCGTTGGAGCAGGGGCTTGGGTGAGGTCAGCTGGGCAAGCCATGACCTCCCCTCCAACGCATATAAGTGTGTTGTGCGTTGGCTCATTTGGACAACAAGATCCAACTTGCTCTACATCATTCGCTCTACATAGAGGTGCGCAAATTTAGTGCACAGGTCGAAGGAAAGGCATAGTTGTGACATGTGCCCATTCTTGGGCTAGTTTGCACGGTGAGGCACGATTGTGGGTGAAGGTGCGGGCAGGAGTGCCCAGTGGTTGAGTTGAGGTGTGCACGGTTGTGTGGCGCCCGACGGATGGTTGTGGCGTGCATGGGTGTGGCGCCCGGTTTGTGCGATGACTTTGCACGGGTGTCTTGGCGACTCGGGTGAGCGCCAGCCCATCGTGCAAGTGTGCACGGTGACTTGCTGAAGTGTTGAGGTTGTGGACGAAGGTGTGTCGCGATTGGAGGCGCCCGTGTGTGGCGACTCGGAGGCGCGCCCAAGTTGGGAAAACAACACGATCGTGCGACAAGGTGAATGAAGCATTGGTGAGTCGTGCGACGACTATGTGGAGGTGCCGACGAGTTAGGCAACCAAGTTTTGCCTTGGATTATAAAATTGACTAAGTATGAAACTTGGGCTTCCCAAGTATACTTGTACATTGTAAATTGTTGTATAATATATTGTTGGGCAGACTCATTGTTCAAGGAGTTGCCCCTCCCTTTATACTATGCAATTGTGTTCATCATTTATAATTGTTGTTGATAATGAATGTGTATGGGTGTTCATTGGTATAAAGGATAAAGAATAATACTTGGTTGAGAATCACAAGCTAAGTAGGAATAAGTGGTTAGGCGTAGTCCACGAACATAAGTATTGGTGAAAAGGAAGTGTTCGGTGGTGTCGCACATCGCCAAGAGCGGTTGAAAGACTACCGCGGGCCTGGGGGTGTGACAGGTGGTATCAAAGCTGGTGAAGTGCAGAGGGGGTTGACGATGAAGTGTTGATCCCACTGCACTATCGTGACAGGTGGTATCAGAGCTGGTGAAGTGTAGAGGGGGTTGACGATGAAGTGTTGATCCCACTACACTATCGTGACAGTTGGCATCAGAGCTCAGTTGGAGCTGGTGCTAGAGTAGGGTTGCTCGTGAAGAAGTGACAGTGGTGACAGGTACTTGTAGGTGAAAGAGGTTGGTGAACACTTCCTGATAAGTGTTGCATCAAGGACTTGGGTTGTAGGTGAAGCTATTGTATGGTCGAGACTAGATTGCAAAGAAGGAAGAGGCTATTAGCAATGGCTGAATCTCAGATTGGGTCTAGTTACGGTGCGAAGGACACTACTCTTGGGTTCATTGAGAAAGTTTTGGAGAAAGTGGAGGACTTAGAGGCTTACTGGAATAAGAAGATTGACTTGGTTGTGAAAGATCAAGAGGCAAATTCGAAGATGAAAGAAGAGCTCGAGAAACTCTGAACTCAACACGAGTACACTGATCTTATGTCTACACAACTTGAAGCAAGGGTCAAGGAGGTTGAAGAAGCAAGGGTACAGGGTCCTGCAGAGATCGTGGACTTGAAGAAATCTCTTGAGGAAGCCAGAGATGAGATCGCGGTGTTGAAGAAGGTCGGAGGCATAACACAGGTGGAGGAGTGCCTCATGTGAAGGTCAAGGAACCAGAATCTTTCGAAGGTACAAGGAGTGCAAAAACTCTTAGCAACTTTCTATGGGACATGGAGCAATACTTGGAACGATTGGGTCTATCTGATGATGAGATAAATTTCAAGGTAGCTGCTTAGTTCTTGACAAAGGATGCTAAGATGTGGGGGCGAAGACGGATGGACCAAATTGCCAGTGGCAGTGCTAGTGACATCACTTCGTGGGATGAGATGAAAGGAGCTTTGCAGGCCCATTTCAATCCTCAAGATGAAACATGGGAAGCAAGGATGAATATAAAATTCATAAAGCAGACAAGGAACCTTCAGACATATCAGTGGGAGTTTGCAAGTGCGGTCCTAGAACTTCCTGACATGGCGGAGAGGGACAAGGTGTTCAATTTCATTATTGGGTTGAAGCCTTGGGCATGAAATGAAGTGAAGAGACAGAGGATTAGAACACTTGAAGAAGCTTTTGCTGTTGTGGACAGGTTGGTGGAGCATTATGATGAGACTTCTGATGATAGGAAGAAGAAGTCCGATAAGCCAAAATATAAGAAGAAAGAAGATGCTTCGAAATCGGATGACAGTTCGAAGATGAAGAAGGTCTTGAAGTGTTGGATATGTGCCGGACCACATACGGTGAAGAATTGTCCTTCTAAACCGAAAGTGGTTGCGATTGCACAATCTAATGTGAAGAGTGAAGAAGCTTTTGTGGGGATGATGCAGATACTTGGTGCTGCTGCTGCTACAGAGGTGATCTCTCGGAAGGATCCTGAGAGGAATAAGTTGGAGTATGTTCGGATGAAAGTTGGAGGTGCTGATATACTCACTATGGTGGATAGTTGGGCTTCTCACAACTTCATGGGAGAGGATACTGCGAGAAGGATTGGGCTGAAATTTGTACCGATCAAGGCACAAATGAAGACAATGAATTCTCCTCCAGATGAAGTTCTTAGTGTAGCTGAAAAGGTGGACACAACACTTGGTGAGTGGGCAGGGAAGGTTGACTTCACTATAGTGCGGATGGATGACTATGAGGCTGTGCTGGGAATGGAATTCATGAAACAGTTTGATGCTATGATTGTTCCACATTTGAAGAAGTTTTACATTTATGATGGAAGGGAAGATGTACCCATTGGTGTGCCTACCATTGGAGTGGCAAAGCCTGATTGTAAGTTGGCAGTGATGCAAATGGAGGACGAGAAGCGGATGGAAGACATGAGTAAGCGATTGTCCATAGTTGAGACAAAGCTTACCGAGTAGTCATTGGTCATCAGGACTCTTTCAGATAGTATCTTGGATGTGTCAAGAAGGCTA